>CM055901.1:33160522-33430615 GCA_029582155.1 Panopea generosa | reverse complement strand
AAAAAATTATATTGACATGTGTCCCCTTAATATTGAACTCTCGGGGCAGGGTCATTTTTTACCCTAGGGCCACCATTTGAACAAATCTAACAGAACTTTAGTTGGTCATCATTACTACATAAACATTTTGAAAATCTGTTGGGCCGTTCATGAGAAGAAGATTTTTTAAGTTTTGGACTATTTTTAGTAATGACGGCCATCTTGAATTTCAGATCGAAAAAAAAAAAAATCTTCTGTATAGTCTCCTATGCAATAGAAACACCCATGTGAAGTTTCAGTCTAATTGGCCTAGTGGTTTAAGAACAGATGAAAGAAAAAGAGAATTTTCTGTTTTCCCATAGTATCCCTATATAAAATTCTAAGTCCCCTTACAGGGCCCCTATAAATTTTAGCCCCTAAATTCTTATCTGCAATCAAACCCCTACACATAGGGATAATTTATGCAAAATATGAACAAATCTGACATACCGGTTGTTAAGAAAACGAATTTAGTAATTCCCAATTTTTACCCTTTTGGGGCCCCTCCTGACCGCTTAAGACAGTGGAACCCAGTCAAATTTACAAATCTGAACCACCTTCTCTAAACAATGCTTCTGTGAACATATAGGCAAAATCATTTCCATTTTAAAAAAAAAAAAAAAAAAAAATATTATGACATGTGTCCCCTAACTGAACCCTCGGGGCGGGGTCATATTTAACCCTAGGGACACCATTTGAACAAATCTAACAAAACTATAGTTGGTCATCATTACTACATAAACATTTTGAAAATCTGTTGGGCCGTTCATGAGAAGAATAATTTTTAAGTTTTGGACTATTTTTAGTAATGGCGGCCATCTTGAATTTCAGATCGAAAAAAAAATCTTCCGCATAGTCTCCTATGCAATAGAAACACCCATGTGAAGTTTCAGTTTAATTGGTCCAGTGGTTTCAGAATAAGTGCTGCTAACAGACGACGGACGATAGACAACGCGCCATCGCATAAGCACTTCTGGCCTTTGGCCAGTAGAGCTAAAAATGAAACTAAGGCAAACAATTTGCCATTATATAGGCCAAGTTTATTATCCATAAAGGTTAAGGTCACCTTGTAAACTGCAGCATGGAGAAATATTGTCCATAACACAGCTATGCATACCCATAACAACACTATGGACCAAATTTGGTGACTGGTCAAAGTTTCAAAGAAATAAAAAACCCACTACACAAACGGTGAACAATACGTAGGCTAAGATGATTATCTATAAAAATCAAGGCCATTAGGAAAAAATGTTGAATGGTTTTGAAACTATTCACTGGACAACTTTACACTGGTCCAATTTCAAAGAAATGGTCCATGAGGTCCAAGTGCAAAGAAATGGACCATGATGCAAAACACTTAGCATTTGGTTGGGTTAATGAATTATACATAAAGGTCAAGGCCATTAGGAAAAATGTTGCATGGTTTCAAGACTATTCATTTGACAACTTAGTGACTATGGCCCAGTTTCAACGAAATGGAGAATGATGTAAAAACATAACATTTGGTATATTTAATTATCCATGAAGGTCAAGGCCATAAGATAAATACAGGGGTTACCTAATTTCTACCAAATACTCAATGTGTTGCCTGTCCTCTTACGACATTCTTGTCCTACTGTGGTCCAACTCCTGCCATTACTCATGAAGCACCCTCAAACCATACAGGGATTATAAAAATTCTGTATGAAATACTAATATATGCAATGAATACAAAAAACAATGAGTGACATTTCTTTCCTCTAGATTTTATTGCATGAATAACAAACACCTCAACGTATATGTATGATGAATTAATAACATGTACAGCATTGGCATTATTTTTTTCACAAACCACCTTTCAAGAGAAACACCATTGTCGAAAACCCACGGGTAATCAATTCCGATACTCTCCATTCATCAACTGACAACCGGGGGGGTATCCGACGATGGAGAAATACATGTATCTATATGTCATAGAAATAACAAAATTATCTTTCTTTCTTCTGATACTTTCACCGTTCAATTCTGATCATCACTACAGGGTGAAATTTTAAGATTGAATCCACATACTTCACTATAGTTTTTTTTAAACAAATACCCTAAAAGTCCCACTGTCTGTCTCTAGGAGCATCACAATTCCATAAATGTGCGCTTTTAATATAGACAAAAATTATATTCTTCCTTTTTTTTTTAAAATGGTAAAAAAAAAACTCCATTAGCCTTGTAGGATTTTACTAATCTATCATATATAGATAAAATTGACAAAACCTTGATATGTTGAATTGTTTTACAAATACTAAATAAATTCTGAAATAGTGTTTGAATTTTGTTGAACGTTTAGGGTTATTTTTATGCCATTGAGCAGACAATCAGTTGACCTAATCACTTTTTCCCCCCCAAGATACCGAAAGGTACTCAGTACTTATCCCCGCAAATATTGATATCTTTCCCACTTAAATCAGTGGTAAGACATGAATGAAAACAAGATGCAATGTTGTATATCAATCATCAAGCAGACTATGGCTGAGCAGGGAATCAAACTCAACACCCCTGCATTGATAGTCAGGCATGCTACTGGGCTATCCGGGTCCAGTTAATTCTTTAATATATAGCTCAAATAACCACTTCATAGTATAATATAACACAGATATGTATTCACACAACATACATATATATACATATACTTCAGTTTTTTTGATAATTATAAACAACTATGGAACACTGCACTGTACTGCATTCCAAATCCTTCGTTTAGTTGCCAAAGAATGCATCAAAATGTCAGTGTTTGTATTCAACAAGTGAAGTAACATTTATAAATACCAGTCTATTAAGGGGGACAAATAAAACTGGCAAAATAACAGATCAGCTTTTGTTGACTGAAATAAGCAAACTTTTTCCAATAATAAACAGTTTAAATGGAGACAAATATGCCACGTGTTCCGACACATATTAAATAGCGAAGACAGAAGTAAACAAATAAAGTTTATGCTGAAAATATCAAAATGGAAATACCATGAATGTCAATATTATGACACAGTCTATGTAGGAAGTTTTATAACTACTACTTATGTGTCTATTCAACACGGATGCCCCTGCTATAGTATTTACACAAAACTAAATCAAATGGAGGCCATAACTCAGGTAAAATATCCTCGACAAATACTATACTCGACCCGTTAACCACTTTTTTTTTACCTCAGATGTACAGACTGACGTACAAACAGACAGTAACTGATATTATTTTCCTCTTAGAAGTCCATCTTTTATATAAAAGTATTCTTGCCATCACTCAAGTGGCACCATGGAAAGCACAGTTGTCACTGAATAAGACAGGTAAGTAGCACACAAACTTCAATACCAGAGATATAATAGCTATACTTGCCACTGAAATACCAGAGATATAATGGCTATACTTGCCAGTGAAATTTCAGATATAATAGCTACACTTGCCAGTGACATACCAGAGATATATAATGGCTATACTTGCCAGTGACATACCAGAGATATATAATGGCTATACTTGCCAGTGACATACCAGAGATATAATGGCTATACTTGCCATTGAAATACCAGAGATATAATGGCTATACATTGCAGTGAAATACCAGAGATATAATGGCTATACTTGCCAGTGAAATTTCAGATATAATAGCTACACTTGCCAGTGACATACCAGATATATAATGGCTATACTTGCCAGTGACATACCAGAGATACAATGGCTATACTTGCCAGTGACATACCAGAGATATAATGGCTATACTTGCCAGTGACATACCAGAGATAAAATGGCGATATTTGCCAGTGAAATACCAAAGATATAATGGCAACACTTGCCAGTGAAATACCAGATATATTTTCTATACTTGCCAGTGAAATATTAGAGATATAATGGCTATACTTGCCAGTGAAATACCCGATATGATGGCTATACTTGCCAGTGAAATACCCGATATGATGGCTATACTAGCCAGTGAAATACCTGATATGATGGCTATACTAGCTAGCGAAATACCGGAGATATAATGTCTATACTTGCCTGTGAAATACAAGAAATATAATGGCTATACTTGCTAGTGAAATTTCAGATATAATGGCTACACTTGCCAGTGAAATACCAGATATAATGTCTATACTTGCCAGTGAAATACCAGATATGATGGCTATACTTGGCAGTGAAATACCAGAAATAATGGCTTCACTTGCCAGTGAAATACAGATATAATGGCTATAATTGCCAGTGAAATACCAGAGATATAATGGCTATACTTGCCAGTGAAATACCTGATATAATGGCTATACTTGCCAGTAACATACTAGAGATATATTGGCTATACTTGCCAGTGACATACCAGAGATGTAATGGCTATATTTGCCAGTGAAATACCAGATATAATGGCTATACTTGCCAGTGAAATTTCAGATATAATAGCTACACTTGCCAGTGACATACCAGATATATAATGGCTATACTTGCCAGTGAAATACCAGAGATACAATGGCTATACTTGCCAGTGACATACCAGAGATATAATGGCTATACTTGCCAGTGAAGTACATGTGTACAAAGTTTAATGATCAATAAGTTTTACTTCCTAGTCTCTTATTTCACTAGTTGATATCATGAATGTCTGAAGACACCATAAACTTTTATAGACACATGGGACATATCATATAGTAACACATAAGTGAAATTGTATTGTCAAGATAAATGCCACACTTTCTCAAATAATGCACCCAACTCACTTTTTACACTTGGCAAAGTTATTATTTTAGTGATCACATAATTTTAAGAGTGTTGCTTACATAAAAAGATATGTCATGTATTGCATATCTATAAAATATAAACATATATCCTGATGAAAACTGGTGTTGTGACAATAGCCATTATTTTAGGGGGAACTATTTGCACATTGCACATGTTTGCTAAGTTATTTTTATTACATGTTAAAATTGATCTAGATGTTCAATGGGTCAAAAGGCATTCATTTTATATGTTCACTTTACATACTTAAGATTATTTCATAATAGTTAAACTACAAACAACTGTGTTACTTGACCTGTTATACAATGTATATATCCACCCAGGCATGTGATTACAGGTACTCAGATACAGAAAATGTGCCATACAATTGATCACACCCATGTTTTTTTTAAAAAAAATAAGATGGACGTTGTCATACCAGGTCACAATATGAAGATATTGGGATTCAGTTTTAGATTGGGAATTGAATTCAGAATTTTCAATTTTGATATCACATTAATTTGGCCTACTGCTGCTTTTTCTGTTCAATTTTTATCCCCTGTCAACACTCAATATGATCCCTGACTGATGATGAATTGTGAAAAAACATTCATTCATTATTTTAACATATATAACTTCATTACAGTTCCTCTTTGAAAAAATTGTTCAATTTCCCTTTGAAAACATGTCAGCTTACTCATGGTGGCAATTAATTTAATATTCAGATGATGGAATTAATTTAATATTCAGATGATGGAATTAATTTAATATTCAGATGATGGAATTAATTTAATATTCAGATGGTAGAATGCTAACTAAGTTAAACAATGGAATTGTATCAAGTGATTTTAGGGCAGGCACAGATTCCAAGATCAGATATTTTATGGTGGTGAACAAACGTGACTTTAAGCTATGGAGTGGTGCAAAACACCGGAGGAAAAGTGCCTGCTTTAGGCAGGTAACTGTCTTACTATTTCATTTCATGCAAATTCACAAAACAAAGATGAACACCATCTCTTTATGGAGATGAACCATCGATGATATCCAGTGGGAATGAAAAAATATTTGTAAAAAAATTGCAACTGTGTCTTTTTGTAAATATCACTGCTCTGTACCATAATTGTCTCAATTGAGCTCATTACACAGTTACACTGTTTGCATAAATACAAGTTTTGCATTGTCACTTGATCTATCTGGTGGTTTATCTCTATACAGACAGCATTTGTCTTATGTTTTACAAGTGAAATATTACATTGAATACACATGCTTCATATAAGAGCTGTCGGAGGGACAGTGCGCTCAACTATTTCAATGCTGTTCTAAAACAACAGCTTTCTCAAGAAATAAGTACCAAATGGAAGACAAATAAAACTTTGGGAAGGTAAAATTAAACTGTAATAATTGCTTATCTGTTAAAAATAGATGAGCAAAATAATTCACCAACACTATCCATTTTCATTTTCAACAGTTATTTTTTTTTGAAAACAACACAGTGAATGGATGGCTTGTATTGCCTTAATATTATTCAATTCAGCATGACATATAGGCCTATACACTAACTTCACCTCAGCGGGCAATATACCGAAAAAAAAAAAAAACCCTCAGGGCAGGCAAAAAAAAACGAAAAGAAAGATTGAACTTTTCGAAAAAAACAACAAATTTTACCCCTTAGGGCAGGCTTATTTTGCCCCCCAGGGTAATGTTCTGAACAAATTTGAGAGAGGACACACTGACCCAATTTATCAAACATCTAAGATCAAGGCCTTGTACTACAAACTTTAACCTGCTAAAAACAAAATTTGTAAGTCTAAAAGGGAAATAATTCAGCCAAAATGCAATCAAGAGATGTGACTCTTGTCTCTTTGAGTTTCCTGGAGGATGTTGAACACACATGTGAAATTTCATTCATATTGTACGAGTGGTTGCATAGATATCTTACCTGATAAAAAACTTTAAACTGAAAAATTAAGTACAAGTAACTGTCACCTGATTATCCAAAAGACATTCACATAAGTCTATTAAGTCATAAGAAATAACGTTTTTGTCAGTTTCTCTTATATAAATTTAGTTAGGTAGGCCCCCACCCCCAGGGCCATACCGTGAGACCCAGGGGAATGAAATTCACTAATTTTATGAAGGACCGTTAGTTGTCAATATCATGCTCACTATCTGTTTCTAAATGCTTCCTTTAATAATAAGATTCTAAAAGTTTACCTTGAATTTGACTGTTTTGGCCTGCTCTGCCTTCATGGGGGTGGGGACCATGAAAATCATATAGGTATTAACAATCACGCAGCAACAACAAATCACACCAAAAAACATTCATGTAAGTCTATTCAATCATAAGAAATAACAATTTTTAAGGTCATTTTCTCTTAGAGATTAAGTAATTATGCCCCACCCCCAGGGCCATACCGCAAGACCAAGGGGAATGAAATTCACAAATTTTATAAAGGACCCATAGGCGTCAATAATTATGCTCACAATTGGTTTCTGAGTGCTCCCTATAATAAAATTTTTATAAGGTTACCTTTAATTTTTATAGACCCAAGTCCAAGAGCCTGACTGCGAAACCCAGAGACATGCAAATCACAAATTTTATCATGCCCACCATTTGTTTCCAAGTGCTTCTGATAGTAAAAGATTTTCAAAGTTTACCTTGAATTTGACTGTTTCAGCCCCGCCCAAAGGCCCCATGGGGAACCATGCAATTGACAATTTTGATTCACCTTTAGGTACCAAAGCTGCATACAACATTACGTTACAATTGAGCATACAGTTTTTCAGAAGTTGAAAATGTTATTTACAGATGCACTAAATTTTTTTAGGCCCCAGGCCAGGGGCCAAACTGCGAGACCCAGGGACATGCAATTCATAATTTTATAAAGGACACATAAGTGTCCATAATCATGCTCACCATTTGTTTCCCAGTGCTTCCGATAGTCAGATTACCTAGAATTTGACTGTTTTGGCCCAAAGGGGCCAACGCACGATGCCGGACAAAAGTCAACTGCAAAGTCTCAGGTGATCTAAAAAGGGCCATAATTCTTATGTTTGTGATTTCAATTGATGATGCTGAACACATGTGAAGTTTCGTTCACATCAAATGAGTGGTTGCATAGATATCTTACCTTATAAAATACTTTAACCTGAAAAAAAACCAACACCGAGACCTGGGGGAGTACAATAGCCCCCCTTTTCTACGTATAGTAGAGCTAATAAAGCCAGCAACACAAATGTTATAAACATAAACATGGATAATTCCAGGTCAGAACAAATCCATGAAACAAAACACAACAGCTGTGGAAGTAATGGTGACTTAACCGCCACCGTCACAGCAATGGCATGTTTAAACATCAATAAATACAAATTGTTTGTGTTGTTCCCAAGCAGCATTTCTTTAGCCTTTTAGCACTGTGGTAGTTTTATACACATATTTTATTGTTTTAACTCTTCCATACTACCGTGCACCACTACTTTAAGTAAACAGACTCAACTGTGATTTGACTGGGAACAACTCTTTGACAGTACAGTTTACCTCAATATTATGTGATTTGACGGCAACAACTCTTTGACTACAATTTACTTTAATATTATGTACTTTGATGGCAACAACTCTTTGACAGTACAATTTACCACAATATTATGTGATTTTATGGCAACAACACTTTGACAGCACAATTTACCACAGTTTTATGTGATTTGACGGCAACAACTCTTTTGACAGTAAAATTTACCTCAATATTATATGATTTGATGGCAACAACTCTTTGACAGTACACTTTACCTTAATATTATCTGATCTGAGAGACAACTCTTTGACAGTACAATTTACCACAGTAATATGTGATTTCACTGGGAACAACTCTTCATTAGTACAAATGACCACAATACTATGTGATTTGACGGCAATAACTCTTCGACAGTAATTTTCAAATTCAAATTCTTTGGAATTGAACAGTATGACTAGAATAACAGTGAACAATTTTTTCCAAGCAGATACATGTAAAAACGAGTTAGAACTTGGAAGCATACATAAATAATGCAATCAAGTACATATTCTTGTAATGACCTAATAATGAAGCCGTAAATGATTCAATACATATCTCTCTCTCTCTCATTTTCATTGTTTATAATTGTTGTTGGCCAGGTTGGTTCTATGGTGTCTAGCGTTGCTATCAAATTTTAAGTTTTCTAAGCGCTGCCACGCTGGAGCATCTCGCCGCAGATACATGGTATGATACCCCACCCAGTCACATTACTGTTATACAGACACCGGGACAACCAAACCTAGAACTATCCTCTAAATGCTGAGCACCAAGCAAGGAAGCGTCTAGTACCATTTTGTAAGTCTCTGGTATGAAACAACCGGGGATCGAACCCACAAACTTCCGTATGAGAGGCGGATGCTCTACACCTAGACCACCACTGCGGTATATTGTTGACTAAACACTTACAAGTAGGTATTAAATAATTATTGGTGATTAGCAATAAACAACAGCAAAGCAGATGTAGTGGACACATAGTGTGTATATTGTTCAGTGATAAAAATTAAATGTGATTTTTTTGTTTTTTTTGGAATGGGGCTCGATGCCATTTTCAACACATTTCAGGTTATATATGGCATATCCAGTTTTACTGGTGGAGGAAGACCTCAGACTGAGTTGAACCACTGTCCTTCCGCAAGTAACTGGAAACTTTCTCACATAAAGTTTTTGGAGGGAGCGGGACTCGAACCTACGACCTTAGCGGTGAGAGGTAAGTGACCTTGAGACGGCACCTTAGACCACAGTGACGAATTTAAAATGAGAAAAATTTAAATTTTAAGACACATTTTATTTTGAGTTGACAAGAGTGAATATAATTTCATTTACTTTCAAACCGACTATAATAAAGGAAGGAGAATGTACATTCATGAGATATGTACAAACATGTACCATGTGCAAAGACAGTCTGGTGATCTGGTAAACATAAACATAACATAAGGTCAAACCTCGTGAACGTTCACTTTATAAAATTCATTTCTCATATCTATATTTTATAAATGTTATCAGTCTATACCAACATGTTCCATTTATTTTCATATTTAGCACCTTGTACATGTAGTTTGAAGTCAGTTCACAAAACAACACAGATCATGTGCAGTACACTTTATAAGATTTTATTTCGTGCTTATTTGACACATTTGACATCGTAATTTATTTTATTTCAGAAACAGTTTTATTAAAGGTGCATCACCTGTAACTTTCTGTTTAAATAGTAAATGATGGGCAATTTATTGAATCACAAAGAGGTTGATTTTATCCATGTAGTTTATCTTATTAATGAGAAATTCGTTAAAATACAGGTGGGCATTTTCTGTTATAATTGTCAATGTTTTAGTATAACCCAATACTTGCCAATAAGCGACTTTATCGCGGGCTGCGATTTACTATTTTGTCAACAATATTAAAGAATTTTACACTTCATAGACAAAATACAATACAAGTTATTGAACAGATTATCATTATGTGAGGTTTGATATAAATGTGCAGTTTTACTGCCAAGACCCTGGCCTCTTTAAAAAGTATGAGCTAAACTAGAAACATCTTAATGGAATATTAACCACAGAGTATATTTCAATGATAGTTACATTATGAAAATAAATATTATTGTAACATCCATCCTAATATGAGTATTTCAAAAGTAGTAGTTAACAAAAACTGAAATATTATCATTTACTAAAAGCAGAGATACTTAACATTAATATGATTGCTGCTATATACTAGACTGTGCTCTATTTCATAAATATATGCTTTCATACGTCGTATAACGTAAACAGAACATTGCTAAATCAATCATTGAAGATTGTATGTGTAATTATGTATCAATGTCTATAATAAACTTTTTTCACAAATTTTCAGCTTTCGCCTTCTTCAGGAAAGCTGAAAATTTGTGAAAAAAGAGAGTTTATTATACACATTTGTATTATATTTTCTTCCCTTCGGAAGATTGATAGTAAATTTTGTAATTATGTAGTTAATTTATGCTATGTCATAGTTATATAATAAGTAAATATATGTATATATGTAGAATGTACATGTTATTAAATGATTTTTCCATACCTTACTTTATTACCAAACATTTTGAATATACAACAATATTATAATCACTAGTTATAACATAAAGTTATATTCCAAAGAAACAACGTTTCTATAATGGCTGTTAGTGTAATGATCCGCCAAACTCTCAATACAGTATAACTTCCATATATCAAACTTCAATATATCAAATTTCTCGGTATATTAAACTTTTTCTCAAGTCCCAACTTTTTTCCTTCTAAATCTATATGGAAAAAACGCAAATATATTGAATTATACATATCGAATTTTTCAGTATATCAAAGTTATTTCACGGCCCCAAAGAGTCCTTTTACACATCATTAACCATTTATGTATTGAATATCGATTACCTGTACCCGGGAGTGATGTACATGTATTTCACACTTGTGGTGCGCCTGTGCGATGATCGTAGCAACAAAGGCCCCGCTGATCATATAGTGTAAAGTCCCTTCGAGTGCTCGGATAGATGTTTGTTAGATGTCAGACTTTAATAAACATTTGATTACTTAAAGGCAGAATGGTGATAATTTACTGATAAAACACATTAACTTTGTGTACACAAACATGGCTGCTGCGTCTGTCATGATTACATATCACCAATTTACCGAAAACGGCTAATTACCAACAAGCGCTGTTAACTACCCAAATTATGGCTAATATTTAATTCAAAATTAAACATTAGGCTAATTGATAAATCTTCGATAATGGATTGTACTGGAAATGTCATCTCACTTGTATATAAGCGTATGCTTAACACTACCCATCGTTCACTGACTCATGTACATGTGCTTATTTTCGTATATCGGAAGTGCTCCATGTAAGTTTTTATGTTTGTACATGTTTGTAGTGCTTTAGTTTTATTGATTTTTAAATGACATGCAGGGATTCAATAAATAATAAACACGATTTAATTTATGTTTTTTTTTTCAACTTACCTTTACTAGTAAAAGTATGACAGGTAGATCTAAAGTCATATACATGTTGCGATCTCATTGCCAATCAAACTTTTACCATTACCATCAAGTGATCCAGACATGAACATATATCCAAGTCCCGGTATAACAAACTTTTCATGATGCTCTCCTGAACTTCAATATATGGAAGTTATACCATATATTATAATAGTGAGTGTCCCCCGATTGTATGCATTCATAAATAAAACGACAAACCATCCAACTATCAATGTTTTTTAATAATCAATACAAAAATCACTTTCTTTTTTTTTAAAGATTAATTTACCTAACATGTTATAATTTGACCACTATGTAAGAACATATAATCAAAAATCCTGGCATGCAGTAAATATTTTTATTAATTTATTTGTATTCAATATTTTCTTCAATAACAGCATACTTTTACATACTATTGCCATAAGCTTGCATTTACATGTATTACTTTTCTTACACTGGCCAAAATACAGCTGATATTCTAAGCTACTAACGATGCAATTCTTATTTATCATAACAATATCCCCAACAGAGTTGTAAATAACTACTGCAATAGTATCACAATAGTAGCCTGCAATATAAATAGTATGGCAATAGCAAAAATAGGAATAAACAGTCACCCTCTAAAATATGAAATAGCACTTATAAAGCAAACAATGACAATGAGTTGTTTTTATTTTTTAAAAGTAGCACTTTATTAATCTTCTAGTAGCAGACTTCCTATGTTCTATGATACATACACCATACATATAGAAGCTATTTTGCCTATCTGACAGGGATATCTGACAAATTACCTGGGTCAGACTTTCCTATGGTCAATATACAATTATGTGCTGGTTAGATCTCGTTCTATTCTCAGGCAGTAGATGATTTACCTATTTATTTGTTATGGCAAAATTATCAAGATTTCACTATTTTGCAAAATATGCAAGAGAAGTTGTGGGTACACAGTCGAGGGCAATAGCTTTGAACCGCAGCTATCAAGTATTTTTATAGGAACTTTCCATTATATATAGGACACTCCAGTTCCGCCAGGTTATGTGAGCGAGACCCCCGCAGCCACCAGATACTGCTGTAAGAATGTCTGGGCCTCCGTCTGTAAGCCTGTATTGATCATTGGCATGAGCTGAAATAAAGCAAAAATAATTGATATAATTATAAATGTTGTGTGATATCTACGGAGCGATGATTATCGCAACTATAGGATAGCAATTCATGACACAAGTTTTCACCAATTTGGAAACATGTTCTTTTAAAGCCCATTTAACAGTTTTCAAGGGTTTAACGCCATTTTCAACACATTTCAGGTTATATATCATATTATGGCATATCCAGTTTTATTGGTGGAGGAAGACCTCAGAATGAATCCAAGTAGCACCACTGTTCTCCTGCCCGCAATTCCTAATTTTACTTAATTTAATGACATTTTGGCTATTTTTGATTGCGAATCAATTACATGTTTTGTAAACAGCTAAAAATCCCCCCTGATTTCCCATTGTTGTATGTTTAAAATGTCAAGATAGGATTCAAATTTTTTTGGGGTAAAAGAGTGTAATATTGACAAGTCTTCTACCAGTTTTGGCAGTTGTTGTTATGTTTGTATAGCAACCTATTTTGTATGAATCGGAGAACCACAGCCAGTACTCCTCTTCTTACAATGTGTGTATTATCAGTGGGAACACATCCATCATAGTATCTCCAACTCACTGACTGTAAGTCCAAATATAACAATAAAAGTGTTGGACAGGAACAAGGACACCCACTCCACACAAGAACATACTATATTTCCAGTCAGATTCCCCATACACATGACCACCGTACTGACCTTTCCAGGATGCGACGTATTAAGTTTCTCTAGCTGTTTGGCAAGAACCATCTTTAATTGTGGAACCGTCTCGGTCAACACATCCTGTTCTTTCTTTCCAGCAAATGCTAGCTGGGAATACGCTGTTTGATATCCTGCATTAAAGGAAACAGAACAACTTTTTATAATAACAAACTTTTGAAACAAAGTTCCATTAACATTGGTGACGAGGTCCATAAGCAAGTTTACAGACAGGGCAGTAAGACCTACAAAGGTATATGGACCGAAGTGAAGCTGAAATCTACAGGACTTGAAACAAAATATGTTCAGATTCACTGTATGACATGTAATTTTAAATTAAACAAATTGTACAGGATTAACATCATTTTATAGATAAATTAGCAGTACAGGTTATATATGGCAAACAGTTTCATTGGTGGAGGAAGTTGTGAACTCGTGAACAAAAATCTGAGTGTTGAAGACCACAAGGCCATCATGTAGATTTAACCAAAGAGTCACCATTGCTTTCTTTTATAGAAAATAAAATTTTTGACGTTTCATTTGAACTTGCTGAGATTCTTCATAAAATTTACATATCTATAACTTATATAAGATTTAGACTGTAATACCTGGCGTGTCCTCTATTTCAATAAAATGTTCATCTGCTGGTAGACTGTCATCCTCCGGAAGTTCAAACAGGCTTATCAATGCTTGTAGCAGCTGGGCCCTGTAACAAAATCTCAGTTTACACCTTCTTTACACATACACACCTGATAATATATATATTTTTTTAATGGGTTTTAACACCATTTTCAACACATTTTAGGTTTAAAATATATGACATATCTAGTTTTACTGGTGGAGGAAGACCTGAGTAGATCCACTATCCTTCCGCAAGTAACTGGAAACTTTCTTACAAAAAGTTTTTGGAGTGAGTGGGACTTGAACCTACAACCTTAGCGTGAGAGGTAAGTGATCTCAAGACGGTGCCTAAGACCACTCGGCCAGGGAGGACCCACATATATATACAGAAATTTGCATGTATTTATGTAAAAGGCTTAAGCTAATTACTTCAATGTTTAATCAATTTTGGTAAATTTCTACACAGATATAACTGCAAACTTGGTTGCAATGTTTCAATACAAGAGCCAATGTCCGTAATTTTGTAGTGACCTCTGAAATAGCAACATCATCATCATATTTACTTTTTCTTGGAAATACCGGGGACATGTTTCTATTTGCATCAATTTTCATGTTATTCATAATTCACAGTTCTTGCATTATACTTAAGTAGTTTCATCACAAATTGATAATGTGCTCAAATGATATCTATGCTGCAGCTGAGCATATTTTAACTGTTTTATTACATTTATTCTGAGCATGAATTTATTATAAAGTACATTTGATGAAATTGTTAATATGCTATGAAAAACAGTCTTACCAGAGGTTACTATAACTGGCGATCATAGCAGGAGAGTCCGTCAAAAGTTTAGTGACACCAGCCGCACATATCTTCTTCTCTGAAGTACCCGAGACCTTCTGCAGATCTTGTACAAACAGTTTTTCTACCACCATGCCAAACATTCTACAATGGGAATATTGGTTGTTTTGACATCAGCGAAACCAAACATTTTACAATACAAACATTGATTGTACAGAATCGTGAATAAACTACAACACGGATGCTCCTGCTGCATATCTGAGAGCAAAACCAAATGTTATATGTACAAGTACATTTCGCCAGTCATCCGAAAAAGCAAATGTATTTGACAGCGTTAACAGGTTTTCATGTGTTGTCTCAATTTGTTTCTTGCTGGTACCAAAGCAACACAAACATGCCTAATTTGTACATTTTTTTTCTTCCAATTCTGACCAGTGGTTAAGAAGAAATGGAACAGGCATGAAATATTGTACCTATTTCTGACCTTGAACTTCTAAATGTGACCTTGAATTATGAACCTGGGTCTTTCATTCAACACCTTGTCTTATCATGGTGAACATATATTATGATCTTTCAATATATAAATGGGACCGAAGTATTGTACCTATTTTTGACATTGAGGGACCATTGAGCTATGTACCTGAATCTTGCGAGCGATACTTCATCTCATTATGGTAAACATTTATTTCAAGACTTTCTACGCATGAGAAAGTTACAACCTCGTACAATCGAATGCATGCACCAACATGCACTAATCCGTCATTGGGATTCAAACTTACCGCAAGTGGGCTCAACAAAAATTGTATTTATTAAACAACTTTAGAAGTTTATATTTAATAGGCATTAAATTGGCTGATGTACATTATTTAATGAATTCTTGATTAATAATAATTTGGTAATTTGCTACTTTAAGGCAGCCAGCAACATTAAAGTGCATTTTGAGACAAAAAAGAAATATGCTGTTTTACTCATTTTGTGACAGTTTTTATTTAAAATGTATGTCAAGGGAGATAACTAGAAGATTTTATTTCTCACCAATTACCAGCTGAAAAAGCTTCCTACTAAAACCTGTTGTTTTTTCAATCAAATTATGCATATTCATGAAATACTTTCACTACAGAAATAAATAAATTCATTGTATTTTTATCATTTACATGATAAAACTTATGAAACCACAGTGTGAACCGGTATTCAAATATTTGGCATCAGAAGTAAGACTGTTGTAATATGGAAGAAAGAAAAAAAACTTGACTGTGAGACAATGGCCCATCTTTCTACAATATTATGTGACATTTTGAAAATTCTATGTGACCAATATACTTGAAACTGAAAGGGTAACTCTTCTAAAAAACAGTAATTATATCATTCTATATATATTTCGAAAATCGTAATGGATTTCGAAGCAACGCGAAACCACTACTTGCTTTTATGCATTCAACTGTATTTGTACTTAGCTGATACAATTACACAATCAGACGCTTGCTTTTACTGTATATCAACTCTGTTAATCATCTGGTTAACATAGACTTTTCACCTTGTTTATATTAAACCAAAATCATGTATCGTACATAAAGTTGTAAAAATTGCTGGAACAAATGGAAATTTCTATGTGACATTTTGAGATTTTATGGGACTATGGCCCATAGCCCATGGGTTTCCATGTCACTGTTCACTATTAAAGAATAATATCAATGCAACAGTATTGTAAAAGATAATCTTACTTTGCCTGAATGCCATCAATTGTCTGTATGAGGGAGTCGGCGCTATACTTCACTGCATACAAGGAAAAAAATACCAGCAAACCTGAAATACGACACCGCAACATTAAAACACAGTTACAATCATATCTGAGACTAATATTTTGAAGAATTTTTTTTTTTTAATAAATCAAAAGAAAATACCATTTTCCAGTATTAACTTAATTTGACTGGCTTTCACAAACAAATAATATTTTTTATTAGCTGTTTCAGATTAACAACATTTTGTAACCTCAAGGAAAAGATTTTTTCTATCATTCTATCATATCTGAACCAAAAGTAAAACATCAGGTACTTACTTTTGATATATTTAGTAGTTTTTGAGCTCTGTAGACGCTGGAAAATCAGGATAAACACCTGCTTGATGTACGGTGTGACTACCTCCCTGTGGAAACCAGATCAAGATGCATTTGAAAAAAATTTCATTTTTTTTTTAGATTTTGTTTTGTACAATATACTGCAGAAATGAAGAGTATCAGCAAATTTTATGCTTTATTCAATCTGTCATTTGTTAAGACATGCAGAGGATCTATCCTTGCTATCACTAATATGGCATTCTAAAATCACACAGGGGTTTATTAAGTAATTGAAAAAGTGTCAGAACCCGGCAAAAGAATAGATTTACCACTTTTATCACAAAGCACAGAGGTGGTGGGGTAGGAACAATATACTAGTAATGCATTAAGTAACAATGTACAGATAGCAAAATGTTATTTTCAGTATTATGGTGAGCATCAACATATGATCAGTTAACCTGACCATTCTTTCCTGGGATCCTGGAGCGCACCCAATCTCCGCAAGTAACTGATAACTTTCCTACTTCAATCAACAGTGAGAGACAAATAATGAGACGTAATGTCCTATATCGATCATCACAAAGACTGCAGCCAAACAGAGATTCAAACTCACGACCCCTGGATTAATAGTCATATGCGCTACCGACTGAGCAAACCGGGTTCGACATTTGTGGTGAGAATCACAGCTTAAAACATGTTCATATAAACTTCATTTTTATTTAGAGCAAATACTCACTGAGGCATGTGTTCTATAATACTGTTCAGCAAGTAGAAACCCTCATGGTCATTCACTTTGGATGCTATTAACTTTTGAAATATTCCGAGCAAACCCGTCTGAAATGTTAAGAATACAGTTCATGTTGATATTAAGCTGCAGTATCATCAAAAATACTCAAAATGTTCAACAAGAATGCCCGCTTTTAATCGAAAACCAATTTTTTGCCTGCTTTTCATTGGAAACCATTTTTTAAAAAGAAAATTAAGTTAAAATGGATGCCTAACTCCACTTAAACTTAACCGACCTTGACAAATATAGACCTATATTCTATGATTATATATAAAATATTATTTAAATACAAAGCTTGCTTAAAAAGTTACCTAGAGGAAACAAATGTTTTACTGGACATGTGGACAGACAGGTATAACATTAAACGCCCTTTCACCAGTCTTCGAATGGCTCGGGCAAAAAAACAAAATGAAAAATTAAGGATACAGTCTTGTGTAGATATTAAGTATAACTGTATACAATTAAAAGTTTACAGATTGACAATGAACACAGGGTGATCAGAACAGTTTTACTCAGGTGAACTAACAAAGATGAATGAAATGATGGCGATGTAGTCTCATGTAGTTGTAGTTTCACTAGGATCAACCCTAATAAAATAAAAAAAAAGAATTGATGGATGATGTTCAACGCCATTTTAAACACATTTCAGGTGATATATGGCATATTCAGGTGAAGAAAAACCTCAGAAGGTGGAGGACAATCTCAGAATGAATCTGAGTAGAACCACTGTCCTTCTGCAAGTTACTGGCAAACTTTCTTACATACACGTTTTTGGAGCAGTGACAGAAAAGTTATCTTGAGATGGCGTCTTGGACCACAGACCAAATACAAATACATGTATATCATACAATAAAATACATACTGAGGTATTTCATCAACCAATTAAAGTTTAATCAGCAATATAAAATGATGGTTCAAGGGAGGTCACTTCATCATTTTTATTACTCACCAATCTTTCAGGCTCAATCTGCTTAGCTCCCTTTGTAATATATGCCTGTACTAGTCTCACCAGTGGAGGAATGTTTCCAGGCCGTTCCCACAGTAATGGGGCAAGTAAATGGGGAAACAACTGCATGTATGTGTCTGGGATGGCATCCTTCCGCAGTTCAATTAACAAGGAGAGAATTTGAAAAACATACGGGATAAATTCTGAAATACAAAAGAGGAATACAACAACAATATCGAACGTATAAAAAATAATAAATATAAATTGATGGCAAATATATGAGCAAATGGGTACAGATGCTGGTCTTTTTAAAGTCCACCTAGTAGGTCAAGGTCAATATTGTAAAAACTATTTTAACTTGATGGTGAGGAGTTCAGTACTCAATAATCAAAAGAATCAATACTTATCTGACACTGAAAAATAAAATCAAGTCTTGAGATAAACAAAATTTTTAACATACTGATTATGGAAACTTAGGTAACGTAGCTATATAATTTGTTTGTATTACATATATGAAATGTGTTTTCAAAATTTAATCTCTACAACATAGGTAGTTTGTTGAGAAATAACATAAGTAGTTTGTTGTGAAATAGACAATAAGGTGAGACAAACATAAAACTTTAACCAGATGTAAGCATTAACTAAACTAAGTCCATTATGAAGGTCTAGGTCAGTGATGTAAACTTTTTTAAAATGATGGTGGTCAGTTTACAGAATCAATACCTATTATTTAAAATATATATATATATATATAAATAAAAAAAGCTGAGTTAAACATAAAACTTGAACCATTAGGGAAAACAAGAAATGTCACTGGTTAGTGTTGCAAGCTCCCAAAATGGTCTGTGAAAATAAAAATATATTTTATAATAGGTATAATAGGATGTATCCATGAATACCAAGAGTCATGGACTGATTCTGACTAGACATGCAATTTCATGTTTTTTTTACATTAAAGTATGACCTTGACCTTTGTGTAACCTTGACTCTGAAATCTAATGTAAAGGTCTCGGTATTTCTACAGGTAAATGCAGGTGGCACATCATCATGACACGTTGATCACTTGTAACAAGCTATTTTAAAATCCCTCTTTGTAAAACAAAGTCACAGACCAGAAATGAAATATCAAACAAACTGAAATTGTGGCCTTGACCTCTGAGGTTAGGTTCTGGGTCTAAATGCGACACTTCATCATGTCACTTTGATAAACTGAGACAAGTGTTTTTGAAATCCATCCATGTATGATAAAGTTACAGACTAGACTTGAAATCTCAAACAGACTCAAAGTGTTGTCAAACAAACTCAAAGTGTGACCTTGACCTTTGAAGTACAGGTGGTGGTTCTTACTCATGACACATCATCATGTTATGTTGATGATTTGTAGCAAGTATTTGTAAAATTTATCAATGCATGTAAAAGTTACACGAAATCTCAGACTCAAAGTGTTGTCAAACAAACTTAAAGTGTGACCTTGACCTTTGAGGTACAGGTATGAGTCTTAAGCAAGACACGTCATCATATCATGATGATGAATTGAGCCAAGTGTTCTTGAAATTTATCCATAGGTGACAAAGTTACAGACCGGACACAAAATCTCAAACAGACTGAAAGTGTTGTCAAACAAAGTTAAATTGTGACCTTGACATTTGAAGTGGGAGTCTGGGCGCAACTTAACGCCATGCTATGTTTATCATTTGCAGCAAGTAACTAAAAAATTAATCTAAGCATGACAAAGTTCCAGGCCGGACACGAAATCTCATACAGACTCAAAGTGTTGTCAAACAAACTTAAAGTGTGACCTTGACCTTTGAGGTACAGGTAGGTTACAAAGTTACAGACTGGACACAAAATCTCAAACAGACTGAAAGTGATGTCAAAGTTAAATTGTGACCTTGACATTTGAAGTGGGAGTTTGGGTGTTATGCGTGACACGTAGTCATGTTATGTTGATCATTTATAACAGGTATTTATAAAATCAATCTAAGCATGACAAAGTTACAGGCTGGACAGGAAATCTTACACAGACTTGAAAAATGTGGGTGTGGGTTTTACTAGTGACACGTCATGTTGATTATTTGTAGCAAGTATTAACAAAATCCATCTATGCACGACAGTTACACGCCGGACAGGAAATAAAGAATACCAGACAGACAGACAGACGCTGCGATTACTATATGCCAATCAAAAAAAAATTACGGTATGTGTGTGTGTGTGTGGTGGGGTGGGGGGGAGAGGAATGGCATAAAATCAAGTTCTTGGGATGGGAATGGGGATGATTACGCACTATAATTGTATAATGAAAATACCAGTACATGTATAAACAATTATACTTGAAGGTCCAATAAAACAGTTTTAGCATGAAAAAAATCTGCATCAAGTCAGTTTTCAACTCAACATACTTTGTGGATACTGGTCCAGGTGTATAATAAGCAAGTATGTTGAATTATTGTACCTTGTACATCTTGCTGCAATATCTCGGTAAAGGGAGGAAATAAGGCTTGTTCGAACTCAAGCACAGCTTCAAGGTTAACTTTACACGTGGTGCGGATAGTGACACACATCGTCTCAAATAAGTAGTGGTTGAAATGGGGCTTGCTTGGGTTCTGAAAAATATCAAAACTTTAGTATTTACATACGTAATAAGACATTCAAACACATAGTAAGTAATGAATGAACATATTACATGTGTCTGTAGTTTAAACTGTACTTTATGGAGATCCTCCGTGGCCGAGTAATATAAAGTGTTGTCGTCACTAACCTTTTGCCACTGAAGTTGTGGGTTCATGCCTTGCTTGTCCAAACTACGTTGTGAGAAAGTTTATTTGCGGAAGAACAGCGATTCTTCTCAAGATTGATTCTGAGGTATTCCTCCATCAAATAAACTGGATATGGCATATATAAAATTATATATATGCATAAACCGCCATGGATTGAAAATGGTATTAAACCCCATAAAAATGGAGAATCTGTATACAACAGTAAAATTATGAGACACTGATAAATAAATAAACTTAAATCTATGGCAAGACAAAGCTACCTTGGCAACAACAGCCAGTTTTTCTGTAAGACTCTTCAATATGACGGGTACGAGGGGTATCAGATTCTCCTGCATCATAGACATACTTCTCATAATTGCTGAAATGTCAATTAGGCTCTTTAAGTATCTGCATTAAAATCAAGAAAATTCTGTTTTATTTTAAACTTATTTAAATAAGTGTGATTGCGAAATTACAACTTATACAAATCATGCTTGAAGTCTTCCTGTGTTGAACCAGTACTAAGCATATGTGGAAAAAGTGTTTTGCTCAAGGACACCACACAAAGCCAGGGCTTGATATTTTTTTTATAAAAGCTACTCGCTCTCCCTTTCAAAATTTTACAATCAAATAAATATAACGGTCAGTTTCTTAAATATTATTAATCGTCTTGACCAAATGCTCACACATCATGGCGAGCGGACGAGTGGAATTTTTTAGCCTTGATAACTGTGGCAGAAGATCGAACCAATGACCCTGCGATCATGGGTCCAATGCTCTACTACTGGACCAAACTCTTGCTGTTTTGTGCATTTTCTAGAATAGGTGACCACATCTACTCTCTGCAATATGTATATGTACTTTTATATGTATGCAAAATAGTCAAGAAAATTCTGTTTTTCAAACCTGCTACAGTGACTAAGCCATCATCATCTATTCACTACAAAGTGTACATTTATCCTACAATAGGTACTGAACTACATTGTCATTGTACCATCTATGGTGTTGGAATTGTTGAATGGATTAATTGACTTAACTTCCAAGGCATGTGGTTTAATATATAAAAGCACAAACAAGAGCTGATAGTCACTGAAAGATAGATGCACAGATGTTGTTACACTTAGATACAGTTCACTTCTGTATCTACGAGTCAAGTTGTTCTTGTATGGGGTTTAGTGTCGCCTTCAACAATTTTTCAGTCATATTGCGATGGTGTCTACTTGAGACAGTATTCTTAGCGCTGTCACACTGGAGTATCATGCCGCAGACACATGGTATGATATCCCACCCAGTCACATTATACTGACACCGGGTCGACCAGACCTAGAACTCTCCTCTGAATGCTGAGCGTCAAGCCAGGAAGCTTCTAGTACCATTTTTAAAGTCTTTGGTATGACCTGTCTGGGGATTGAACCCACGACCTTCCGCATGCGAGGCGGATGCTCTACCACTAGACCACACCGCGGTCACTCTACAAGTCAAGAATATTGAACTAGAAATGTGTCTGTTAACACAAATTGCCCTTGCTATTGATTGGAAAGCAATGGTTTTACTAAAAATAAAGTAAAAAAAGGGGCCTTAACTCCCCAAAAAATTGATTGCTGTTAATAAATATCAAACTAGCCCTGTATTTTATAATTGTAGAGGAACATGAGTAATATTATTTAAATACAGACTCCTTCAGAAATTATCAATTTGAAATTTTTTTACTAGACACACCAACAGACGAGTACAGGGGTAACATTAATATTTCCTTCATCCAATGAAGTTTTCATCATTCATATAAATACAAGTTGAACAATTAATTGAATACAGCAAAATACCAAATTAAACTAGAAATCAAAGAGTAACAGTAAAGCATCATGTTTATTTTGATGAATACCAAGTGGAACTAAATTAAATGATGGGGTAATACTCAATTCATTCTAAAGCCATATCTGTTTCATCTAGTAATTGAACTGTCAAAACATGAGATACATGTACTTCCAAGATTTGCCCATCATGCATTAATGACAGTAGAAAGTGATTACATACCTTTCATGATGTACTCGTTTTCTGTGGATCCTGGTAACTGCATCGCACCAAACAGGTTCTCTATCAAACTGCTGGCACAACCTTGAATTTCATTAAATGTGATTCTGAAAAACAACAAATGATTAATTTATCAATTTGTAAAAACATAAAAAACTTTGGATTTTTCAATACAGTGACAGTATTCGATTTAATAAAACATTTATCTGTTTATCCAGTACAATACTTGTATTTCTCTTGTTTGTTGTATGCACTGTCGATGCATCAAGACAGGTTTAAATGCGATAAATGTATTTTTGTGGAAATCCCACAATCGCCTTGCCTCAGCAGATTACAATTCTTTCTCAATATACTTAGGAAAATTAGCTATTCAACATCAAAACTGATACATTAGTCCATATCAGACATCACCTTTTTAACACACTACACTATTTAGTGGATATCTACCAACTCTTTACCAAAATTCAATTCTATATTTTAACTACAATTCAGAAAGTCATAACCAACTAAAACATCAAGAATTTTATACACAAAATTTTTAAGTAAGTTCTCCTAGTTCTTTGGTTCTTATTTGGTTGCAAATAATCATATTTATTAGAGATTAAATAAAACACTTAAGACTACTTACGCAGGCTTGCCTTGAGGCGTGCGGACCATCATTAGACGTTCTATGCTGTGCGCAGCGTACGTGTGTACCACATGACTCATTGCCTGTAGGTGGCGTACCAGGTGTGGAAATGTTGAAATCAATGATTCTTTTGGTAACTGCAGATAAATAAATGTAAATATGGATGATGGGCTAGTCTAGCTACTTCAGTACGTTTAAATAATCAGCAAAGAGTAAATATTCAGATGTAAATATGGATGATGGGCTAGTCTGGCTACTTCAGTACGTTTAAATAATCAGCAAAAAGTAAATATTCAGATGTAAATATGGATGATGGGCTAGTCTAGCTACTTCAGTACGTTTAAATAATCAGCAAAAAGTAAATATTCAGATGTAAATATGGATGATGGGCTAGTCTAGCTACTTCAGTACGTTTAAATAATCAGCAAAGAGTAAATATTCAATGTAAATATAGATGATGGGCTAGTCTAGCTACTTCAGTACGGTTAAATAATCAGCAAAGAGTAAATATTCAGATGTAAATATGGATGATGGGCTAGTCTAGCTACTTCAGAACGTTTAAATAATCAGCAAAAAGTAAATATTCAGATGTAAATATGGATGATAGGCTAGTCTAGCTACTTCAGTACGTTTAAATAATCAGCAAAAAGTAAATATTCAGATGTAAATATAGATGGGCTAGTCTAGCTACTTCAGTACGGTTAAATAATCAGCAAAGAGTAAATATTCAGATGTAAATATGGATGATGGGCTAGTCTAGATACTTCAGTACGGTTAAATAATCAGCAAAGAGTAAATATTCAGATGTAAATATGGATGATGGGCTAGTCTAGCTACTTCAGTACGTTTAAATAATCAGCAAAAAGTAAATATTCAATGTAAATATAGATGATGGGCTAGTCTAGCTACTTCAGTACGGTTAAATAATCAGCAAAGAGTAAATATTCAGATGTAAATATGGATGATGGGCTAGTCTAGCTACTTCAGTACGTTTAAATAATCAGCAAAGAGTAAATATTCAGATGTAAATATAGATGATGGGCTAGTCTAGCTACTTCAGTACGGTTAAATAATCAGCAAAGAGTAAATATTCAGATGTAAATATGGATGATGGGCTAGTCTAGCTACTTCAGTACGGTTAAATAATCAGCAAAGAGTAAATATTCAGATGTAAATATGGATGATGTGCCAGTCTAGCTACTTCAGTACGGTTAAATAATAAGCAAAAAGTAAATATTCAATGTAAATATGGATGATGGGCTAGTCTAGCTACTTCAGTACAGTTAAATAATCAGCTTTGAGTTAATATTCAATGTAAATATGGATGATGTGCTGGTCTAGCTACTTCAGTACGGTTAAATAATAAGCAAAAAGTAAATATTCAATGTAAATATGGATGATGGGCTAGTCTAGCTACTTCAGTACAGTTAAATAATCAGCATCGAGTTAATATTCAATGTAAATATGGATGATGTGCCAGTCTAGCTTCTTCAGTACGGTTAAATAATCAGCAAAAAGTAAATGTTCAATGTAAATATAGATGATGTGCTAGTTTAGCTTCTTCAGTATGGTTAAAAAATCAGCAAAAAGTAAATATTCAATGTAAATATGGATGATGGGCTAGTCTTGCTACTTCAGTACGGTTAAATAATCAGCAAAGAGTAAATATTCAATGTTAATATGGATGATGGGCTAGTCTAGCTACTTCAGTACATTTAAATAATCAGCAAAAAGTAAATATTCAATGTAAATATGGATGATGGGCTAGTTTAGCTACTTCAGTACAGTTAAATAATCAGCAAAAAGTAAATATTCAATGTAAATATGGATGATGTGCTAGTTTAGCTTCTTCAGTATGGTTAAATAATCAGCAGGGAGTAAATATTCAGATGTAAATATAGATGATGGGCTAGTCTAGCTACTTCAGTACGGTTAAATAATCAGCAAAGAGTAAATATTCAGATGTAAATATGGATGATGGGCTAGTCTTGCTACTTCAGTACGGTTAAATAATCAGCAAAGAGTAAATATTCAATGTTAATATGGATGATGGGCTAGTCTAGCTACTTCAGTATGGTTTAATAATCAGCAAAAAGTAAATATTCAATGTAAATATGGATGATGTGCTAGTCTTGCTACTTCAGTACGGTTAAATAATCAGCAGGGAGTAAATATTCAATGTAAATATGGATGATGTGCTAGTCTAGCTACTTCAGTACGGTTAAATGATCAGCAAAGAGTAAATATTCAATGTAAATATGGATGATGGGCTAGTCTAGCTATTTCAGTACTGTTAAATAATCAGCAAAGAGTAAATATTCAATGTAAATATGGATGATGTGCTAGTCTAGCTACTTCCAGCTCATTCATCTCTCATCGCTGATTCAAGTGGGGAAATTTATTAGTTACTTGCGAATATAGGAGTGTGTGAGTACTGGTTAATTTTTCAGGATCTAAGAAAAGACTGGTTAGGTCAACTGATCTTCTGTTAGCCCTCGATACCATAAAATGATGCAACCGTCACGGTGACACCATCATCCCCACTCTCTCCTTAACTTTGTTTTGCAGAGATTCTATGTAAAACAAAGAATATGTCCTATTTTATCATACCCATTATTCAATCAAATTAAATCAAACCTCGTACAGACAATACCAATCTAATTTAAAAGGACATGATAGCCGGGCTACTTCAAGCACATTCACTCTTTACACATTTTATTATGCCATGATATTTGGTAATGAGATTGAGAAAAAAAATAATTCTAGTCTCCAGAAGAAATAAGGGATTAAAACTTACCTGATTTCTGAAAACCATCAAATACTTTATGCAATCAGCTTTAATCACTGGTTTAGAGTTCACTGAAATGTAATATAAGGAATTAACTATCAATTTCACGAGACTAAGCATCATTTAATCAAGTAATAAAATCAAATATATGAAATTTACATGTCAATTCAACTAGTGCAACTTCATCGGTTTTGTAAGTTGTTGGTGTTGTATGGTGTTTAGCGTTGCTTTAAAAAAATTTTCAGTTATATCATGACAGTTTGTACTTGCAAAAGTATTCCAAGTGTTACAAAACTCACTGGAGTATCATGCTGCAGACACATGGTTTGATACCCAACCCAGTCACATTATACCAACACTGGGCCGACCAGACCTAAAACTATCGTCTAAATGCTGAACGCCAAGTGAGAAAGATTCTAGTACTACATGTATTTTTCAAGTCTTTTATGTGACCTTGCCAGGAATTAACCCATGACTTTCAATATTATGAGGCAGACGCTCGACCCCTAGATCACCGCTGCGGTTTGGTTTTATAAGAAATATTTTTTTGAATATGGAGTTTTAGATGATTGATGAATAGCATCTCCATAAGGTTTAGCATTCTTAGGTGTAAAGTTTGATTCTATGTGTGAACATGATTATAATCTGACTTCAACAATGCCATATATATCCCTTGAATATGTAACATTACCATCTGGATCTTGTATGTCAGTCACTATTTGAGTATTGAAGAAGTCTGTAATGTTGACAAGCTCACTCGTCTGTGTAATACCATGCTGGAAAAAAACAAAAAAACAGATTTAGGCCATTATAAATTAATTACTAGATTATCATCCAAATTTTTCTTAAAATCGGGTAGGGTGGGAAGATTTTATTATATATTTTTTATTTTCATTTTTAGAATTGTTGATGTTTTTTAAATTTTTTCAGGATGATAATCTAGCAATTATTTATTATGGCCTTAGCGTGTTTGTACATGATATATATTCATTTATAAGTTTAAACTTAATTGTAAATTTTACTTTGATTGCAAGACAAATTATTACAACTTACACAAATCACGCTCAAATTCTTCCCGAGTAGAACTGGCACTAAGCATATGCGGAAAAAGTTTCTTGCTTAAGGACACCACATGGACTGGGGGGAGGATCAAAACCACAACCTACCAATCTGGGGTTCGACGCCTCTACCACTGGAGCTTGTTTTTTTAAAGATATGTATGTTTTTATTAAGACTAATTGTATTGTTATATATTTCATTACAGCTTGTGATGACGTACAGAGAAAACTAGGTTAGTGCCTATCCCCATACAGTTTATTACAAGAGGCTTGGAAAACACAATGTTCTTCTGAGCCACTGTTGCCTTTTTTTTTGCGTCAAACCTCATTAGCTTTGCAAGGCAGAGACTGAGGTCTACTGTTCTTTTTAACCTGTTGGCTACAATTATTATGTTGGGTTTATTCGCAATATTTTGAAGGAAGAAATCTTAGTAATCGGAAAGTTTTATTTTGTTACCTGCCAAATAAACTTCAGTTTATTAGGTCATCCCTGCATTATGACAAATAATGAATGATTTTAACTTAAAAGATACATATGCATGTGTATGGCAAAAAATCTTTATGAATGTTGACATACTGTAGTAAATAGCTAGTTGCATTCAGCAATTAGAGAGACCACCAAGGGCCCGTTTCACTTCTATTTGCAAGTTTGCAAACTTATAAGCGTAAACTTTGAAGTTAAGAAAAAAGTCAGGAAAATTCATTTAGTGTTTCAATTACATTAACAAACTTTCGTTAGCCTTGTAAATATTTGCAAATATACTGTGCAATTGAAACGTTTCAAAGTGTCACAAATTGTTTGTACGAAGTTCTAAAGACTTACGAAGGTTGGTGAAATTGGCCCCTTAATCTTAAACCCCCAGGATATTTTGCTACTACATACAAAAACCTTTTTTCTAATCTCTACCTTTTGAGTTTGTGCCTTTGCTGCTAGGGAGGTGACAAGGTAGATGGCTGCATCTTTACTCTTCCATTTTTCTGTTGGACTGCTAGCATATTCCTGCAATACAAACAACTTTGATCATTTCTCAATCTTATTTCAATCCAGTAATGTACAGCCTTGCTACGAGACATTATGACGCTAAAGCAATCAAATGATTCTAGAAATTAGTAGCATTTACAAACATGGCAAGA
Organism: Panopea generosa; assembly: GCA_029582155.1. NCBI lineage: Eukaryota > Metazoa > Mollusca > Bivalvia > Adapedonta > Hiatellidae > Panopea > Panopea generosa. Next base: position 33,401,400 of record CM055901.1, on the reverse strand, counting down.
TAATATGTGTGAAATAAATTACTGTACACAATACAGTGAACTACAAACCTGTGTAAGTGTACACCTCTATTGAGCAGCCACTTGTCTTAAGCAGCCGCACTGGCTATTTGTTCATATATACGCAACTTTTTTTATCAGTTACAAGTTATTTTGTAATTCTGTACACTCTTGACAAAATCTTTCAATACTAATACCTTTTTATTAATGTGGTTCAAGACCATTTTCAAAACATTACGGGTTATATATGGCATCTAATTTTTGAGTGGAGGATTCAGGAGTACCTCAGAATGAATTTGAGAAGCACCGTCATCCTCCTGCAAGTAACTGGCAAACCAGCTCACATAAAATGTTTATACTGAGCTGTGCTCGAACTCAAGACCTCAGCAGTGACAGTGAGTAATCTAATGTGTCAGATCGCAATGCCAATGAGGACAACAAAATAGCAACTCTCCAAGCTCAATAAATTACAACAGAACACCTCCATTTCATTTTAAAAATTATACCTAACAAAAAATGTATTTTTGCCGTTTACCTATTTATTCCATCATATAACAATTACCCTGAAGTGTATACATCATACATCATAAAACAAAATATTTCCCTGGAATTAAATGTCTGCCTAGATCTCTTCACATGAGACTATGAAAAAGTCCACAACATAAGTATTATAAACAAATTTGGTGAACAGTTTCTGAGAAATGAACCTAAATGCAAAAACTTTAAAATTGTTGACATCGAAAAGTAACACATAGATGTCTCTTTCTTCAGAAAAGTGGAACAATATACAAATGGAAAAAAATATATTAATGCGCTATGCAACTGAAAAAAGGACAATACTTTTAAGCAAACACCATTATTTCCATGTAAGACTACACAGACTAGTCCATCTCTTAACAGAATTTACTATTAATAAGGCTACACAGAATAGTCCATATCTTAACATAATTTACTGTTAATAAGGCTTCACAGACTAGTCCATCTCTTAACAGAATTTACTGTTAATAAGGATACACAGACTAATCCATCTCTTAACAGAATTTACTGTTAATAAGGCTACACAGACTAGTCCATCTCTTAACATAATTTACTGTTAATAAGGCTACACAGACTAGTCCATCTCTTAACATAATTTACTGTTAATAAGGCTACACAGACTAGTCCATCTCTTAACATAATTTACTGTTAATAAGGCTACACAGACTAGTCCATCTCTTAACATAATTTACTGTTAATGAAGCTACACAGACTAGTCCATCTCTTAACATAATTTACTGTTAATAAGGCTACACAGACTAGTCCATCTCTTAACAGAATTCACTGTTAATAAGGCTACACAGAATAGTCAATTTCTTAACAGAATTTACTGTTAATAAGGCTACACAGACTAGTCCATCTCTTAACAGAATTTACTGTTAATAAGGCTTCACAGACTAGTCCATCTCTTAACAGAATTAACTGTTAATAAGGCTTCACAGACTAGTCCATCTCTTAACAGAATTTACTGTTAATAAGGCTACACAGACTAGTCCATCTCTTAACAGAATTTACTGTTAATAAGGCTACACAAAATAGTCCATCTCTTAACAGAATTTACTGTTAATAAGGCTACACAGACTAGTCCATCTCTTAACAGAATTTACTGTTAATAAGGCTACACAGACTAGTCCATCTCTTAACAGAATTTACTGTTAATAAGGCTACACAGAATAGTCCATCTCTTAACAGAATTTACTGTTAATAAGGCTACACAGACTAGTCCATCTCTTAACAGAATTTACTGTTAGTAAGGCTACCAGACTAGTCCATCTCTTAACAGAATTTACTGTTTATAAGGCTACACATGACTAGTCCATCTCTTAACATAATTTACTGTTAATAAGGCTACACAGACTAGTCCATCTCTTAACAGAATTCACTGTTAATAAGGCTACACAGAATAGTCAATCTCTTAACAGAATTTACTGTTAATAAGGCTACACAGACTAGTCCATCTCTTAACAGAATTTACTGTTAATAAGGCTTCACAGACTAGTCCATCTCTTAACAGAATTAACTGTTAATAAGGCTTCACAGACTAGTCCATCTCTTAACATAATTTACTGTTAATAAGGCTACACAGACTAGTCCATCTCTTAACAGAATTTACTGTTAATAAGGCTACACAAAATAGTCCATCTCTTAACAGAATTTACTGTTAATAAGGCTACACAGACTAGTCCATCTCTTAACAGAATTTACTGTTAATAAGGCTACACAGACTAGTCCATCTCTTAACAGAATTTACTGTTAATAAGGCTACACAGAATAGTCCATCTCTTAACAGAATTTACTGTTAATAAGGCTACACAGAATAGTCCATCTCTTAACAGAATTTACTGTTAGTAAGGCTACCAGACTAGTCCATCTCTTAACAGAATTTACTGTTTATAAGGCTACACAGGACTAATCCATCTCTTAACAGAATTTCCTGTTAATAAGGCTACACAAACTAGTCCATCTCTTAACAGAATTAACTGTTAATAAGGCTACACAGACTAGCCCATCTCTTAACAGAATTTACTGTTTATAAGGATACACAGACTAATCCATCTCTTAACAGAATTTACTGTTAATAAGGCTACACAAACTAGTCCATCTCTTAACAGAATTTACTGTTAATAAGGCTACACAGAATAGTCCATCTCTTAACAGAATTTACTGTTAATAAGGCTACACAGACTAGTCCATCTCTTAACAGAATTTACTGTTAATAAGGCTACACAGACTAGTCAATCTCTTAATAGAACTTACTGTTAATAATCCTTGCACATATTGTGAAAAATTTTGAATTACAGGACCTTCAAATGATTTACAAAGGGCTTGCACGAGATCACAGGCTGCTCTGCGCCGAGTATCCACATCTGAAACAAATTGTGAATGTATATTTATCATGGCACTTCACAAACACACTAAAATTAAAATTTGAATGAGCACCATCTCCTGGTTATAATACATGTATATCCATTTGCATTGTACAAAAATATTTGCAAAGCTTCTTAATCAATATTGATTTCACCAAATCCTACTTGGCATCACTTACAAGCTTGATTTCAATATTAACACTTGGTACAAACCACTTTATAGGAGGTATGCAGTGTATGAATAGTTGTGTTAGGAAGTACATGTAATGACAGAAAAATCAAAAAGATACAGGGCTATTTTAGATACAGGGCTGTGCTCGTTTCTGTTACAAAATTTGCTAATGTTAGCTAACATATTTTCCTGGATACTGACACAACCTCCAATAAGCTTGCAGTACATGATAATTTAAGAGAACCAGGCAGTAAATGTGTTTGCTGTTTCATTGCTGAACACAGCCAAAGGCCTACCTGATCCCCAACAAAAAGGGTCAAATCTGAAAGCACCCCGCCATTAAACTCCTGGGAAAGAAATCTGATCCGAATGCTGTAAGAATATGTCCATATCTACTTTATATTGATATTTCACAATTTCAAATGCATCAAAATTGTGAGAGGAGTGGGCCTGACAAGGTCAAGATGCATTATACATTTACAAATATCTATAACTATGTAAAAAATATAGAAAAGAGGCACAACTCTTGGAAATAATTGAATAAAACTGTAGTGAAAATATGTGCATGTGTGCACTTCATACTGATGATCTTCCTCAAGTTTCCTAAACTGTTGGAGAAGATACATCTGGCATGGGAAATTGTTACAGATGAATAACGGTTGGACAAGAACCATTACTATGTCCTTATTGAATTTTTCTTCGTAAAGGACAGAGACCATATTAATGAAAGTGATTGAAATTGTTATTATTTCCATAACTTGATGTTCTGCTAATGTGGCATTCTGTCTTTATAGCTACTGATGATGCTCTGCAACAGGTCTGAAGTTAATATAAAGTTAAACCTTTTAATTCAGCCTCGCAGAGTAGTGTCATCTGAATATAGATTTGACACAGACACAATAAAACATACAAAATGCTTAAATCAATAACAGTTTATTACCAATATATGCAATAGATGATATATAAATGAAACCATACACTACCTGAGCCCTCAATATCTCTTCTGATATATTCTTCTGGATTATCTTCAAACAACTCTTCATCAGAAGCTGAAATTATGATTGAATATGCGAGTGTACATGTGCAAGAGGACAATGCATATACAGTCAAACCTGTTTAAGTGGTCACCTGTCTTAAGCAATCATATTTTCTATTTCACATTTCTATGCTTTAATAGTAAATTAACCTGTATTAAGCAAACACCTGTCTTAAAAGAACACTTTTGCTCCTTCTCTTGACTGGCTGCTTAAGATAGGTTTGACTGTACATGTAAATTTTGTAATTTGTTTGCATTAATCTAGTTTTACAATCGAGCAGTATACAGTATGTTTTCTTTTTTTGTTCAAGTTATGAAAATGCGTTTTAATTAGAAGCCTTGTCATAAGAGTTGTCCCTCAAAATAGTTTTACACCTGTATAATGATTTGTCAAAGGAAGGTGTTGTGCTCAATATCTATATATGAACTAATATGAACTTTTGAGGGGAAATTAAAAACATTTTAACAGCCTTAAAAACATTTTGGACCCTAGTTTAAATTTCTTCACATGCAATTTAATGATCAAACATTATCTTAAATACACAGAAATGTGTCCAACCAACAAAATTTTTATCACATATACTGAACAATCTGTGTTAACTTACATCTAAATTGTATATTTGGTACTATAACTTTCTCGCAAATATTAGCCAAGGTAGCTGGATCTTCGAACAAACTTTTGTAAGCAGGGCGCTCTGCCACTGACGCCAGAAACTGAATGGCATTACTGACGAGCTGTAAGACAAATTGAAAAGGGTTTGAACCAGACTAAAACATTTATATCACCAAATAAATTAAGATGTCTTTAAAATTTAATCATTTACATCTTAAAATGAAGTGAAATTCATATTTTTTAGAACAACTGTATTTCCACAACTAATACGCATAATATGGAGCGATCTTGGCTCAACCCACAACATCAGCAGCATGACATTAATGATTGTGAAACAGCAACCGAGACAACTGGGCCAGTAAAGACGCTGAACTCACATTTTAACTGATGTGATAAAATCTTCCATAATACTGTAAGTATCATTATATGTTTTAGCAGTATAGGAACAAAGGTATTTAGAGATGGCCAAAAATAATGCAAAGATATGTATTATTCTAGTATTCACCTTCTCCAAGTTAAAACAACCTTAAGGAATGTTTAATCACTAAAATAAGACTTCTAAGCAAGGCAGCAATCAAAAGTCTATACTGGGAAAGAAACTGAATAATTTAGCAATAATAAGTGTTTATGTTAAATTGGAGTGAAGATGGAACCTTAGGTTCAGATTTACATACAAATATAATTTATATGGCAAAACTATGTTGGTCCCTCCTACTGAACACACAAACATCATTCTCACCATATCAAATTTGACTTCCTGTCCGGTGGATACAAGAAGATTCCAGATTGCAGTGACGAAACCAGGCAGATGGGGGGAAAATTCTTCATCATATTTTTGTGCGTAAAGTGCCACATTGTCACAGATCTGCGACTTCACCTGCTCCAATAGACCAGCTTCTTCCTCATCCTGAAAATACATATCATCATATTTCCAATGCTTGAGTTAATTCATTTCTTCTTTTAACATGAGAAATAGTAAGCAAATGTGTTTCATTTTATTGTTCATTCCACTTAAATTATAAAGGGGAAATGGGTTTTATCAATTTTAATTGGTGCTCAGAATGAATCTAAGTAGATTCCATCCATACGCAAGTAACTGGCAAACATTCCCAAATGAAGTGTTTGGACTGGACTGGGTTTGAATCCATGGCTTCAGTGGTTAACAGTAAGTGACTTTGAGCTGGGGCCTTAGGTCGCTCGGGCAAAAAGGACCCTCTTTCTTAAGATGAAAAGTATGTTAGAAAAGAGGCCCATGGGCCTTAATGGTCACCTGATTATCCCTGCTGACATAAAGCTATATGAATCTATGACCCACCCTATGACCACATGGGGGTGGGGACCACTAAATTCACATAGGTATTAACCGTCATGTCAGCAACAACAAATCACACCAAAAAACCTTTACACAAACTTCAGTCAAAAGAAATAAGGTTTTCTGTCATTTTCTCTTATACAGATATAAAAAAGAAGGCCCCACCCCCAGGGCCAAACCGTTAGACCCATGGACATGCAATTCACAATTTTAATAGATGACCAATATGCGTCCATAATCATGGTCACCATTTGTTTCCCAGTGCTTCCGATAGTAAGAAGATTTTCAGTTTACCTTGAATTTGACTGTTTTGGCCCCGCCCCCAAGGTCCTAGGGGGGTGGGGATCATGCAATTCTCAGTTTTGATTCACCCTTAGGTACAAAAACTGAATACACGATTTCAGTATGATTGAGCTTACAGTTTTTGAGAAGAAGTAAAAAATGTCAACTGTTTACGGATGCACGACGGATGACGACGTAAAAATCCCCTGAGACATGTTGACCTAAACATGGTCAAAATTGATCGTTTTTTTTTTTAAAAATTCATTTCATGACACTAATCAAAGAATAAGAATATATTTTCAAATGTTTGTTTAAAAATCTTCTTTACATAAACTGTCAATTGCATCACAAAGCTTAATACATGTATATACGCCTGTTACAGGTACAGCTTTTTCTGTTTACAACCAAGTTTTCTGTTTATATAAAGTTAATACATAAACATAATCTATTCACATAAGAAATTCAACATTTGACCAAAATCGAATTGCCAATCATACATGTATATCAGGATTCATAATTTATTAAAATGTTTACTTACATCAGTTTTGAGAAGCTTGTTGTCTACTGAAAGCAGTTGCAAAAAGTTTGTCATCCAGATTTGCATATTATCTTCGAAATGTTCGGGTATATCCTGAATATATAATGTTTATACAATGTAGAAAATGTTCTTGTAAATTGTGAATATAATTTGTATAGTTAACATCAACATAATAACAAGAGGTCCAAGAGGACCTCTATTACCTTACAGTTTATTCTAGTCCAATTTGACAAGAAACATGATTTCATGATCATAAATGTCCCTGGCAGGTTTTTGTAATGCTTGGACAAAAACTGAATTCCCAATAGCGTTTACAATTTAGGCAGAGTTAGCTTTATATTTTGCTGTTGGAAAACATACCTGGAAATTTAGACTGTAGAATATTTTACACTCCAACACTATTGAACTGAAGATCACTTTCAGAGCATTTGGATCGGTGGAATGAGTCTTAGCCAACTCCATCGTACTCTGAAAAACAAACAGTTAATACAAGAGATGGAAGATGGATCTAACTGCAACTAATAGAAAAGGAATCAAAACATTACAAAAACATTGACAAGAGCATAATTGATCCAGGTCATCCAATACAAATTCAGTGCTCCAGATAAGCACAATTTGGGGGTATTTAAGCATTGACATTTCTGAATAAAGTATTGAAAATTAAATTAAGGGGTAAAATAAGCATTGGCTATTCTCAATTTCAGTGTTGATTAGTTAGATTTAAATGGCAATTTGATAAGAATGCTTATTTTTACCCTTAACATTTTGAAAAACAAATTATAACATGCAACTAAAAGATTGAATAAATTTCCAACTAATCTAACAGTGTTTTTCCCCCCTTTTATTTCAAAGTTAAACATTATGAAAATCTTATTCTCATTTTGCAATGAACACTATTAGAATAATTTCATATTATATTTGAATGTGGTGCTTAACAAAGTTAAGAGTAATGGTGGACAATTCAAATATACTTCCATTAAGATGCTCAAAAAAAAGCAGCAAAATTTTGTAAACCAACATTGCAAATTAGGTTAAGTAATGATTATATTGTATTATTATATTATCATTATGGTGTGTGTATTTCAAAGACTCATCTGTAAGGGCTGGTGTAACTTACTCTTGACTGTACATTGGTCTTCATCAATAAATAACTGAATATTTAAAATACAGTTTATTTGATTGGAAAGTCACAAGCCGCGGCTTACCTTTGTAACGATTATCAAAAAGATGAAAACCAGAGAGGAACAAAAATGTTATAAATTAATTGGAAACCAAAAACTTTATGTATACTTACATTAAATAGTTGTGTGAAAGGTGCTGCAAAATTTTCCATGACAAATTTTATTTCTGACCACAATTCTTGTGATTTAAATTCATGCCTGTATCTGTGGAAAAATAAATGGGATAAATTTTAATAACACATATCATGATTGATTGATTTAATATTTAGCATCATTTTTATGCCAATGTGGGCTAACAGACAATCAGTTAACCTAACTACTGTTTCCTGGGATCCTGGAAGGTTAACCAATACTCGAGCACACCCCATCTCACCAGTAACTGATAACTTTCTCACTTGATTCAGCAGTGAGTGACGAAAGGTGAGACACAATGTTGTATTTCAATTGTCTCAGAGACGGTGGCCGGCCAGAGATTCGAACTCACGACCCTGGATTAATAGTCAGATGTGCTACTGACTGAGCTAATTGGGCCGAGCCACATATCATGACAATGTACATGTATTTGCTTACAGATACAAAATAATAACTGGATCGCCCATATTAATCATCATTTGAATAATTTCATAGTTATGCCTTGTATAAACAGTTTTGTTTTTGTTTCAATATTTAGCATCATATTTCTATTCTATGGAGATCAGTTATCGTAACCATTTTTTTTCTGAAATCATGGATGGTTAACCGGTACTCAAGAACACTCATATTTGTAAGTAACTGATAACTTTCCCACTTAATCCAGCAGTGGGAGAGTAACGACATATATCAATCATCATGAAGACTATCAAGCATCATGAAGAATGTGGCCATAAGAAATTTAAATTTTATTATAGTTTACCTGATTGTGGTAAAGTTCACACACATATATAATATATATATATATATAAATAAAGAGAACTGTAATGTTATGAAGAATAAGGTTTTTAAAGCAAAAATTTTTATCTTCAGAGTTTGTGATCAACTTTATCATATCAAACCTTTTAAAGATGGAATGTGCCGTCCTTAAGACACCATTAATTATATGGAAATCTCCAGTCTTAAACTTCTCGACCATCTCTGCAATCAGGCCAGGCCATTTATCAGGAAAGTCTTCTCGTCCTATTATACTGATGGCATCTGATAGCTGTTGTTTAAAATAAAATATGCAAATATCTTCACATTAATGCAATAAGATACTAAGTGTATATATGAAATGAAAAGGCATTTGGTAGCTTTTTGCGCCAATGGTGTGAATAATGTTTTTTTACACAAAACTGAAGAATTCATGGAATTGCAGACCACTCCTGTCATTCATCAATCATAGCCATGTACATGCACTCCAATCTACAATCTAAAGTGTTCACACAAAACTGAAGAATACATGGAATTAATTGCAGACCACTCCTGATCATTCATCAATCATAGCCATGTAAATGCACTCCAATCTAACAATCTAAAGTGTTCACACAAAACTGAAGAATACATGGAATTAATTAGAGACCACTCCTGTCATTCATCAATCATAGCCATGTACATGCACTCCAATCTACAATCTAAAGTGTTCACACAAAACTGAAGAATACATGGAATTAATTGCAGACCACTCCTGATCATTCATCAATCATAGCCATGTAAATGCACTCCAATCTAACAATCTAAAGTGTTCACACAAAACTGAAGAATACATGGAATTAATTAGAGACCACTCCTGTCATTCATCAATCATAGCCATGTACATGCACTCCAATCTACAATCTAAAGTGTTTACACAAAATTGAAGAATACATGGAATTAATTAGAGACCACTCATGATCATTAATTAATCATAGCCATGTACATGCGCTCCAATCTAACAATCTAAAGTATTCACACAAAACTGAAGAAAACGGAATTAATTAGAGACTATTCCTGACCATTAATCAATCATAGCCATGAACATGCACTCCAATCTACAATCTAGTGTTCACATGAAACTGAATAATAATTTATATTTATGTTTAATAGCCTGATAATTAGTGCAACAAATATCATATTACAAAACGATATTTAAGAAATGCTGTACTTTTTTATTTTTAAGAGGAATAATGTTATATGCAGTGCTCCAGATAAGGTGCGTATTTGCGTAAATAAGCATTGAAATTGACCGGTATGCATAAACAATTGAATTTAATTCATTTGCGATCTTGTGCGTATCGTATTTCCAAAGACCGGGGTTTTCACAACGGAAGTAGACACCATGAAATAAACAAATCTAAGGGAAGTAACGGCTATGTAAAACATAGTCTGGTTCCCTGACCTATACCGATAAAAATCGACTGTTTATAGGTAGACTGGGGAACACACTAACTATATACAATAAGAGTTATTCCCGTAGATCATTGTCACTGAGACGCATATGGGAACATGTTGAGTATTTCCAAGTGTTTTAAAGAGGCCTGCTATAAACAAACCTGCAGTACTTTAGCCGAGTTCTTTATCGTATTTATTTAATATAAATGGCATTGTCTGCTACTGGCGTCGGAAGACAGAAAAAAAAACAACAGAAACCCAATCATTATCTGCTAACTTATTCCAGTTCTTTAAGAAAAAACAATACTCTCAAAAGTGAGTTATTGATGCATGTATTACAAAGTCACAAAAAATAAACAAAAAAACACATGGGAGTTAAAGTCAATACAAATACCACTGAATCATGGAAAGTAATATTCCCACGACTGATAATAAATGGAATTGAAGGCAACCTCAAATCTGTATTAAAGCAAACATTAACAGTGTCTGGTCAGAAGTAAAGGTAAATTTTGAAAATACTCTTTCAATTTCCATTTTAAGCATTGCATTTTAATTTAGGGAGTAAAATAAGCATTTGGCCAAAAGCTTATCTGGAGCACTGTATATGTATGGGTAGTTGGGGGAAATTGACTCTTCCAACTTTCCACTGAGTTGACAAAAATTTAAAGCTCATGGCTCAAAGTTACCAGCGAAAGAAATTACCTGTTTTTGAATCTGTTCTGGACTTTTCAACATTAGACCAACAATGAGCTGTTTGACGGTGGCCCTGTCTTGTTGATGGATCTTGTCTGGTACATCCTCCACCTATTTTCAACAACAAAAAAACACCACAAACTTTAAAACATGAAACAAAAACAACACACTCACAATATTATAAATACTCAAAATAAAATTCCATACATGCATTCAGTTACTTTATTTGGCATGCTACCACCAAACTTACTGCAATCCTCAAGTTCCTTTATTTGGCATGCTACAAGCAAACATACTGCAATCCTCAAGTTCCTTTATTTATTTGGCATGCTACCACCAAAATTAATGCAATCCTCAAGTTTCTTTATTTGGCATGCTACCACTAAACTTACAGCAATCCTCAAGTTCCTTTATTTGGCATGCTACTATTGAACTTACTGCAATTCCCAAGTTCCTTTATTTGACATGCTACCACCAAACTTACTGCAACCCTTAAGTTCTTTTATTTGACATGCTACCACCAAACTTACTGCAATCCTCTAGTTCCATTATTTGTTATGCAACCAAAGTGTCTATATTTGGCATGATGCTACCACCAAAATTACTGCACACTCAAGCTCCTATATTTGGTATGCTTACACCAAAATTACTGCAATCCTAAAGTTCCTTTATTTAGCATGCTACCACCAGACTTACTGTAATCCTCAAGTTCCTTTATTTGACATGCTACCACAAGTTTCTATATTTGGCATGCTACACCAAAATTACTGCAATCCTCAAGATCCTACATTTGGCATGCTACCAACAAAATTACTGCAATCCTCAAATTCCTTTATCTGGCATGCAACTTCAAAATTACTGCAATCCTCAAGTTCCTTTATTTGGCATGCTACTACCAAAATTACTGTAATCCTCAAGTTCCAATATTTGGCATGCTACCATTAAAATTACTGCAATCCTCAAGTTCTTACATTTGGCATGCTATCACCAAAATTACTGCAATCCTCAATCAGCAAACAGTTTCATCATTACACGCTATACCAGGGCAATCCAGACAAAGTCTCAGGTGAACTAAAAATGCATACACAGTTATAGGATACAAATGTCTAGTATTAAAAAAATATATGTAAGTTTCTTTCTATCCACAAATAATAAGTATTTGTAATGAGTGAATTTGTGGCCATTATTCCTATTTTTCAACAATAAACATTTAACTTTCGACACATCTTCTCCATAGCTGTTTGCATAGCATTTTAATCAAAACTCATAACGGAAAAACTCCAGCCTAATAAGTAATTGATATCTCTCCCCACAATTACTCCATGTTATGAAGCACACTGACTGTCTTTTGTGTGCAAGTAGAGGTCAGTAACACATTATGTAATCGAAATATTTGGATTTTAATGAGCTTAGATTAGAAATTAGAAATTGGAAATATTGCTGATTTTTTTTTTCATTTCACTTTCTCAATTCTGTTTCAATAAAACTAAAACTCAACAAATATGTGCTTGAACCAAAAACAAGAGAAATTAACAATTTCATTGTAAATATGAAACTTTTTCAAATCCCAATTCAAATATATACATCACTAACACTGTTATAATAAAATATCGAAGAGCTTTAATTTCTGTTGAAAACAGCATTTACGAAGTATAGGCCTAACTAATAAACAAATATAAACTTATCTGATCACCCTTAATATACAACATACCAATCTCCAGTTTCTCTTCACATAGTTCTTGAATGTAATGGCTGACGACACGCGTATCGGTTGTTCCACCTCCGCCTTGTCCAGAAGATTCAACAGCAGAAGCGGATAGTTCTGGTTTCCCTCCACAGACTCTAGAAATTTCTCAGCTTCAAATATAACAATTTTTTCTATAAACACATATACACACAGTGATTACGCCTTTGTTTGAAATCCACAGGACAGTGATTTTTATTCAAACCATCGTGATTCTCGAGCTATTGAAATCTGATTCCAAGTGGCATATTTTAGTAGAAATTGTGCGTTTTTAAGATATATCTCGCTTTTGACATCAATACTTCACATACATGCATGATATATCAAATACCTATCATCTGTGTGTGTGTTTTGTAGAGTAGAGAAGTTCTTGTATAAAATCTGTATTCTGCAACATGTTATTATTTCATTGTTAACCATTTGATATTGACGCGAACTGACAAACCTCATTTACTATCACACGTAAACTCCTTTTTCCACATCGGGATGCTGATTTCATTTGGAATCTCAAATCTCAAAAGTTAGTCACACATTCGATCATAGTGTTACTATGAATTAAAAACTTTTTATTAAAAATGCCCAATCGTAAATGGGATCAAACATAATCATCAAGGTCAGGTGAATCGTGCATCTAAAGTGCTAGAAGATTTTGAGCTGGAACCAAACAGAATAACAGAAGAAAAGGTGAAATGCCATTTTCTGAAAATCAAAGCAGTGTAGGAGTAATAAATAATTTCACATGTTTCTTGGACAAACTTTGTGTGTTACTTTTTAAAATTATAAAATAAAATCTGCCGATCACAGTTTATTTTCGTGAATAATCAAAATTAAATAGTAGATCTTAACAAGAGTTGTCAGATGACAACAAAGCTCGCCGGTGAGGTAAAACTCACCACCTATGCAAAAACTGAGATTGGATGCAAACACCAAAACTTAAGAGCAGCTAAACACAAAAGTTTAACCTGTGTGTCTACAGATGAAAAATTAAGTCTAAAAGTTCCATCAATGATGATGAACACACATGCGTAGTTTCATTCATATCCAATGAGTGGTGACATATATGTTACCTGAAAAAAACACTTTAACCTGAAAAATTAAGTGAAAAAAGGGCCATAACTCTGCTGAATGCAATCCAGAGTTATGGTTCTTGTCTCTGTGTGTTCCATTGATGATGGTGAACACACATGTGAAGTTTCATTCATATCCAATGAGTGGTTGCATAGATATGTTACTTAATAAAAAACTTTAACCTGAAAAATTAAGTCGAAAAAGGGCAATAACTCTGCCAAAATGCAATCCAGAGTTATGGTTCTTATCTTTGTATGTTCCATTGATGATGGTTAACACACATGCCAAGTTTCATTCACATCCAATGAGTGGTTGCATAGATATCTTAAACTTAAATGCAAAAGTTAAACGCCAAAAAGGAACCCAGAGTAATGGTTCTTGTCTTTGAATGATCCATTAATAATGGTGAACACACATGCAAAGTTTCATTCATATCCAATGAGTTGTTACATAGATATCTTACATGATAAAAAACTTTAACCTGAAAAATTAAGTCCTAAAAGGGTCATAACTGTGCCAAAAAGGAACCCAGAGTTATGGTTCTTGTCTATGAATGTTCCATTGATGATGGTGAACACACATGCGAAGTTTCATTCACATCCAATGAGAGGTTGCATAGATATTTGAAACTTAAACGCAAAAGTTTAACCTGGGGTCATGTCAATAGCTCTCCATGGACTTCCCGACGAGCTAAAAAGTCAAATACAAATTTTCCATAATTTCCTTTGTTGATCACTGTTTATTAGCCTACATGTGCATGTACAATGCTATTATCTCACATGATCGTATCTGCGGCACTTGGTGATCAGAAGCCAGGTGTGAAAACTTTTTCCCGTAATAATAAAGTCACCAAACTGTGAAAAAATTCTTCTGGGGACCGGTTCAACCTGTAGATTTTTGTTTTTCTTACCTGGCTTTCTTATAGCAGGATCTGGGGAGAGGGTTTGCTGCAAAAATTGGGATAGTGAGAGTAGATTTTCATCTGTCAACTCCATCTTTGTATCTGAAATAACAGTCAAGCAACAATGTCAATGTCATCACTCTTTTTATAGACAGGACTTTTTACATTATTCAACAGAGACCAACATTTGGTGGTCCCAGTTAAAAAATCATGCTTTTTCCCTCAATTGAGGCCAAAAATAAATAAATCCCAAAATGGAAGAAAAATTGTTTTTTTGGGGTTGTTTTTTATTTTCCTTACATTAGAGGATAAAACCCCAAACTGGATACAAAGTATTATTGTTATATCTGTAAATCATCGGTTAGAACATGATCTTTACAGTTTTATGCTTTATTGTCCAGTTTGGTAAAAACTTACAAAAAATTCCAACTTCCCCTTGGTCCTGCTGTTTCTTTGCCCGAATCCTGAGAGCTTGAGCCTCTGCCCAATTTCAAGAAAAAAGGCTGTGATAGATATATTTCTTTCATTCAGTGTTTAGGGATCAAATCCTATAAATAAGTTATTGTTGCAGCCTTCTATTTTGCTCCTCTTAAAACTGCCTTTTGTTAGGACACATCTCATTCTAACCCCACCCACTATGTCACTACAGACTCGGTATAAATATGGTCAATATTAGCATTATAACAACAGAGTATATAGGCCAAACAAATCTGATTATTGTAGAACCTTAGTATTGATGAAAAAAACAACCAACAGCTATCACTGACATAATAAACAAAATTATTTTACAGACAAAATCTACAGTCATTTATTGTTTTTATCCTGGAAGCCACCATTTTGAAACTAACTGTTTGTTGACAAAAAATTTGGGTTACCCATGAAAGTATAGTTGACAGTGGTATTGGCATAAACAATTTTTTTTAAACCTATTTAGTATATTTATAGACATTAAATTTCTATATGATTAAAAAATTTAAATATATATAATAATTGAAAATATGAATATGCCATTCATCATTATGCCACCATGTGACTATCTTTAGCATATGCTATTTTTAGCTTAGGGTAATCAGACACATGTGTTAAATTTATGTGTGACAGTGTAATGGCCTAATGGAGATATCACAGCTGCATGCCTGGTGGAGTAACCTGACACTTTCTTAATCAGACATGACTACTGTATATAGTTTTAAATTTTTAACATTTGAGACTTCTGTGCACCACCACCAATCCTAGTTTCGTTGAGCTACGTACGTTCTTTCAAGAACCCAGCTCAGTATATAGAAGAAGTGTACATACCCCACCCAGTTTCATAGCGGAACAACAGAACAATAACTGATGATTGTTAGTTTTAACAATTAACTATGTTAGAAAATTCTGGTGTTAATTGTAACAATGATAAATCTATTAATTTATTAAATAAAAGCCTAGAAGTTTATTTGCCTTTTATAAGAAGTTGTCTATTTCCTTTGCCAGCATGCCCGTTTTTTTCAAAAAATATTTATGGCGGAATATCAACCGGTGTAATGTGAAATATCTAATAGCGTGATAATTAGATTTTTATTTCGTCTTATTCTATTTGTAATTACTGAAAACTGTGACTTTTTAAGATGAAATATTGATTAAGAACAGATTCGCATTTATTTTAATAAGCAAACTGTAGCATTTGTTTTGTTCCATTTTTTTTCAAAATACGAATTGGCGGTTAATTTCCAATGACGCCAAGAAATTGGACGGCTCAAATCAGCTGCCAGAAAAACAGTGGAATACTAGCAGTATTATAGGTAAAACATTGTTTGCCAAACTTAAATAGAGTTATTATAACATAAGAAGTAACTTTTGCGATATAATTT
Source organism: Panopea generosa (assembly GCA_029582155.1). NCBI lineage: Eukaryota > Metazoa > Mollusca > Bivalvia > Adapedonta > Hiatellidae > Panopea > Panopea generosa. The sequence goes on along the minus strand of CM055901.1, from coordinate 33,384,785 downwards.
AATACGAAAATTGTTACAATAAGAAAATAAATATTGTCGCGAAAACCCATATCTGCAATTTGTTTTTGAATTGCAAAATATTGATAATGGATACAACTTTGTCACATATTGGTTTTAACAAAATTATTTCAGTCTGGATTATAGAATGTAAATTGAAAGTTCAATTGCTTGACATATTTTATCAAAGTTCTCCATTTTTGATACATGCAATGTCTGTATTGGAACCTGTACTGTATTGGTGTATTGATATAGTAGATTATAGTGGTCATACCTATAACTGCGAGTCTAAAACTTTGTCAGTCATGTAAATAATGACATCAATAATAAACAGTAATAAAGTTACTTAAGTGTGCTTAGTAAAAAACAGTTGCTGGTACTAAATGTAAACAAATACTGACTCTTATTCTAGTCATAGGGGTCCAGCAACAAGTAGTTTCTAGTGATTCCCATTGCTGTGCCAGCCGCGGCCACCATAACCCGAGAAGACTGGGTTTAAGAGGCGAAAACGTAGCTGGACACACTTTATTCCTACTTTATACCTTTTAACTATCAAACCTCTTCTTACTTTTATATCTTTTCAATGTCTCTTCTTGACCTTGCACCACCTGTCGCGTAATAGTCAAGTGTGACTGTGTTGACGTACGATGTAGATGTAGATATTGGAGCTTAGTGCATGTCTGGGATATTGTTATTATACGGGCATTCACGGTAATAGGTATATCGCGGTATTAGATATAAAAGGGATAATCATTATCATGAGTTCTGAAAACTAGTCTTCTACATCAAGCTGTAATATATCATCTTCTTTTTTAAGAGAACACTGCCAGAGTTATTTAAAACTTTTATAAGTACTTGTCTGAAAAATTATGTCTGAATAATAATTAATATATCAGAAATGTCAAATTTGGTATCACCCTGGTGTCTATCCAACCAAATTTTGAATTGCACTTTTTGCACTAATTATATTATCTGGTAGATTATTCCATTTTTCAATTATTCTGACATAGAATGAATTTAAATGAAAAGTTTTTAAGCTCCTAGATTTCTTTAATTTTTTGCTATGATGTCTGGTCTGGCTGTCACTAAATTCAAATGTACCATTCATCAGAAGATCATGCATATTCTCAATAATCTTAAAAAACATGTATCAAATCCATGCGGTTTCTTCTATGTAATAAAGTGGATAATTTCAACTCTCTTAAACAGTCTTCATAATTAAGGTTGTACAATTCAGGTAAAAATTAATGAGATTCTCTGCTGAACATTTTCAACTAGCGTTATATCTTTTTATAAAGTAGGATACCATACAGTATTACTGTTACAGTAGTCCAAAATGGGTCTTTTAAGTGTCTTGTATAATATTTACAATGTTTCTTTATTTAGATAAGAGAAAGATCTCTTATTGAGTCCTACAAGCCTATTAGCACAATTTACATTGAAGCTTACTTGTTTATTAAATTTTAGATCATTTTCAATATGGACTCCTAAGTCTTTTTCACTGTTTACAACTATTAAGTTTCTGAAACTGCCATCTTTGTCTGTCATTTCATAATCAAAACAAAGGTTTTCCTTTCCAATGTGCATAACTTATATTTGTCTATATTAAAATACATACCGTAATCCATTTTGATGGCCACTGACAAACATTGCCAAGATCATTTTGAACTGACTCAGTCATGGAGGTTGTTTATATCTTTGTAGAGTTTAGCATCATCAGCAAATAATTTGCAATATGACTTAACCATATCTGGTTAATCATTAATGTACAAGATAAATAACAATGGTCCAAGGACAGATCCTTGAGGTACACTACTTGATACATCTGACCATTCTGATGCTTGACCATTTACACTACCGGTAACACATTGTTTTCTATCTTTAAGGTAGTTGCTGATCCAGCTTAGTATATTTCCAGATATTCCCAAAGAATTTATTGGTAACTTCATAATTAACCATCTATGCGGAACACAATCAAATGTTTTTTTAATATCTAGAAAAACAATGTCAATAGCAATGTCATTGTCTGTGAACTTAGACCAGTCATCATAACTTTGAGAAGTTGCAATATATACATCCTCTTGTATTCCTAAAACCATACTGTGAATCTGTAAATGTTTTGTTGTAATTGCAGTGAGACATTATAGATGTCTTGATTATATTTTCAAGTACTGCATGAAATTCTGGCTATGCTAATAACAGTGGTCTATAGTTACATGTTTTTGTCTTATCACCACTTTAAAAAATATTTTTTTGTTGAAAAAAAAAGAGCAATAGGAAATGTAATAACATAAATTTGCTGTTTCTTTAAAGAATCTGGGATACATATCATCTGGTCCTAGTCCTACTGATTTTAAAATATTAATTAATAGTTTTCAGTAGAGATTTTACTTTTTCCACAGTCACAACTGTATTGCTTATGTATAGAATTGTCAATATTTTTTTTTAAATACTGGACATCAACACTTTCATCTGTTGTAAATACTGAGGAGAAAATATTGTTCAACTCCTTTGCTTTATATTTTTCATTGGATATCCATTCTGCATCTGAAACTGTCAAATCACCTACTCCTGATCTCATACAAGTTTCATGTTTTACAAATTTCCAAAAAAGACTTCGAATTTTCTTTTACTTCTAATGAAATTCCTGTTTCATAATGTTTTCTAGCAAACCATACACTTAAAGTTACTTTATTCCTTACAATACAATATCTAAAGTAATCCTCACATCTTCAAGAGAAGCCATATTTTTTCCAAGCTCTGCAGGCTTCTCCACAGGTCATTTAAGCCTAAAATGAAACATACTAAATATGATGACTTTAACTGATTAATGCAAGTTTTACTAACGAAGTATATTGCAATGAGTGCCTTACACAGTGCTTGGAAATGTGTTGAAGGTGTTTACGCGCTCTTTTCCTATCGGTTGTGTTCCTTCCTGTGGAGAATACTGCTCTGTACTTAATCTTCTACTAGCCTCAAGCAATAGTGATGGAAGAGTGATCAGGTTTACACATTATCTGTTAGTCCTCAATGGCATAAGAAAAATGTTAAATATTCGAACAAAACAAATGAGTGCTAGCACTTTTCCAACTGTTACCATACTTGTTTCCACCCCCACAACCTTTTCAATGTTTTTCTTACAGAAACAAATTTGTTTTTAAGTAAGTCCTTTTAGTTCTGTGATCACACAACATTGTATAGAAAATCTGTGTTGACAATAACGATTCGTTTAAAAACTGGTATATTTACTTAGAATTAATTCTATATATGGAATTTCAATGATTTTTAGCTAGTTGGGATAAATGTCCAAGGAGAGCTATTGCCATGACCCCGGCGTCGTTGTTGGCGTTGTCTGTAGACACCCAGGCTAAACTTTTTTGTTTAGTTGCGTTTAAGTTTTGCATACGTGTTCACAATCATCAATGGAACACACAGAAACAAGAACCATAACTTGGGGTTGCATTTTGGCAAAGTTATGGTCCTTTTGTAGACACCCAGGTTACACTTTTGCGTTTAGTTGCATTTCAGTTTTGGTGTTTGCCTCCAATCACAAACTTTGCACAGGGTGATGAGTTTTATCCCATCGGTGAGTTTTGTTGTCTTCTGACAACTCTAGTTCAAACAATAATGTAGAGTGCTGCTCCCTTGATCTTGGGAGGGTGGGGATTGGGGAATCTATTTTTAGAATTAAATCTTTTACTCTGAAACTTATTGAAAAACATCACAAACAGGTCATTTTTGACCAACTCATTCCCTAACTTTATCGTATAGGTATCAGGAAACCATACTGCACATACTGTCATTTTTGCTTTGAATAATAGTCCGTAAAAAGCAAATATTGGTGGACAGGCCAGGACATCACAGCTTGAACTAGTTTTCAATGCTACTTTCATTGACTGCTGTTCTATAATATTAAAAAAAAAATACATTCTACATCATATGCTGTCTTTATAATTATTATGTTGGATGCTTTTGGCTGGCCCAGCTGTTTAGTATCAGAATTGACGGGTTAAATCTTTTAAGGCCATGGTGACAGAATTCTAAGTTGATTCTAAGCTATCTTGTAGTAACAAAACGGTCAATACACTGTCAAATGTTTCCATTTAAATGAGTGGTTTATCACTGTGATAAATGAGTATATAGCTTTGAGGGCTATGGTTATAAGATTTTTAGTAAATCTCATAGCAACAAGGAAACCTATTGTCATTTACAGGTTTTTTCAGATGTTTGCAATTTGCGGAGCGGCTCATCAATGCCATATTTATCTATGCATATTTTTGGTTAATGTGGCATTGCTAGTCGGGGATCAGACAAAGATGAAGTGTTTAAGCTGGCTTATGTTCTGTATACATCATTACTGTCATCTAGCCTGATTAAATATGGCATTGATGGACAACTTTTTTATTATTTGGATGTCCAATCTGCTGTCCATGGGTGACGCAAAATAAAAAATCTTTAAAATGCTCTTTAGAGACAGACAATATGTCATACTAGTCTGTCATCATGCTTTCAGAGTGAACATATTTTTTGATGTTTCAGGATTTTTTATTTTGTTTTGAATTTTTGATTACGGTACCAAGTGAAGTAATCTTAATCAGGACTACAGCTGCTGTTTACAAAAATTTCTTTTCTTGTGAATAACTTCAAATATTGTGTAACCCTAACATTTTATTCCAAAATTATCCAGTAGTTGTATAATATCCGGCCTCTTAGTGTAATTGCCCTTAAAATTTTAACTACACACCATCATTCATTGTTTGACTGTGTACAATTATCTACTAGCATTGAATTGTATTATAACTATTACAAAACACAACAGATGTCACGATTTCATTGATGTATCTCAATTACTGTATGATTTAATGTCACGCACAAAATTTAAATTTCATCCACACAGCAAGCAACTCCATTTTTTGTCTGATCTTTATATTTCTTTCTTTTTTTGTGATTGTATATATACAAAATGAAGTACAGTACATTGAATACAGAAATGGCAGAAAGTTTACATAAAATTAATTGTTCATGTATCTTTTTTTTTTCAAAATAATTTTCAGACAAACCTTTTTAATTCAGTTAGATTTAACATGTTGTAGCATACTGGTCTGTTACATGAAACCAATCAAAGTTTTATTTTTGTTTTTGTTTTATTACAACCACAAATTTAAGACAAAATTATTGACTAGATATATTGCCTTATATTGTTATTAATTGTTTTTTGTCTTGTCATCTTTATTATCGATGAAGTAATTACAAAATGTAACCCAACATTATAAAGAATAAAAAGTGCCTTTTTAGCTCCTTTTTTTGAAAAAAGCTGTTCTTGAAAGAGCTATTGTAATGACCCTGGCATCGTCTTTTTTGTCTGCGGTTTAAGTTTTATGTTTAGCTCAGTTTTTTCTCCATTTCTGAACAAATTTGTCATGTTATAGTGACTTAACTTCATAAATACATTTATATTGTATTATAGAAACAATGTATATATATTGCTTACCTACCTAAATTTCCATACTTTGTGCTCTAAACCTTCCGTTAAAGTTTTTTGTTTAGCTTGGGTTTGGCTTTTTTTTTTCAAATCTATTTTATACTATTGACTCATTTAAACTGATCAGCTAGTAAAAAGTTTGTATCACTGACTTTGACCTATTTATGGACATTTTTTTCCACTTTTTCTAAACAAACTACTTGTGTTATACTTGCTAAACTTCATAAACACATCTTTTAAGGAAATTAATAGAAACGAGCATCTGCACCCACTTGGCGGTGCTGTTGTTATATTTATATCCCTGTCTTTATAATTATATTATTGGATGCTTTTGTCTGTATATTATGGTACCCTGTATTGGCTTGTAACTTTCGGAGTGCGTCTCCAGTTTCCAGGGTTGCGGATGGGGGTGAGCTTTCCAAGTATATGTTTTATTCACAATTTTCACTTCACTATGTACCCTTAGGTATCACCTGTGATCTTGTTTACATATACTATCCTCCCTCTAAATCTGCCAATGTCACATAGCCCTTTACTTCATAAAGATGCCTTTGGACACCTCTGATATTGAAAGCATTAATTCACCACTTATCAGCAATGGGTGAATTATGTTAATATTAACTGACAGAGTGGAAAACAGTGCAGGAAGTGTTCATATTGCTCGTTATGAGCAATCTGAACTCTTCCTGCACTTTTTTCAAAGGCCTTCTTGATTGGTGCGGGAAAACGTGTAGCTATGGGGTAAAGAGTTAAACAATTGACCTGATTTGGGCTGTAAATTAAACAAGCTGATAATCCAATCAGCAATCAGTATTTGGATGCTATTCTGCCATTTTCCTTAGACAAGCGAACCATCACTAAGTAAATACTTCATTGTATTACATTGTATTTAATTGGACAAACAACGCCACCTGGCAAGTGGGCGAAGCAATAGTCACTCTCGCCTCATGTCAATTTCTTCTGGTATTATTGCACTTACATACATGTATCATTATATCACATACACATACATTATACACATGTCTATTCTGTGTGAGGGGAGATTCCATTTCTATAAATAACTTAAGAATCCAGACCTGTCAATCTGTTCAAATATTAAAAAGAAAATATTGGTTCAACTTTTCAAGAAATACTATAATCACAAAAGTATCTGTGAAGCTTTTGACACAAACTGTTAAAGCTCAAGAAAACCATTAAACTACATAGAAATGAGAGTATATAAGATATATTTAACTTCGTCACGCAAGTATTACATCTATTAAAAAGTATTTTTTTTTTTATAACTGTATAAAACACTGATGTTATAGTTCAAGAGAGATTTCATTGGCTATAAATTGGAGGATAAAAGCTTTGTTTTGATTGGATAATTATGAATTATGTGCTGTTAAATTAAAGTTAGTATTGACCCCCTTGGTCTGTAAACATTTAAACTTGACTGTCAATATTTGACCTGTCAAGTTGTAAAACTGAGGCGTCAGTGACAATAAATTTTATTTAACTTTGTAAATTACTCCTCAGGTCTGATCCAGTATTTTATGATTATGTCGGGGCGGCATGAAAATTAGGGGGCGGGCAGGGATGATAATCTAGCAATTAATTTATTATGGCCTATTGTATTGAAATTGGTTTTTAAAATCGTTTCAATTTTTTTGAATTATCATTTTTTTTTAAAAAACATTTTTTTAACGGGGTTTAACATCATTTTCAGCACATTTTAAGTTATATAATTATGGCATTTCCAGTTGTTTTGGTGGAGGAAGACCTCAGACTGAATCTTGATATAACCTAATAATTCCTTCCGCCAACTGACTCTCACAAAGTTTTGGGGGGTTAACAAGACTCAAACCTACAACGTTAGTGGTGAGAGGTAAGCAATCTTGAGACTCCGCCATAGAACACTCAGCCACGGAGTACCCAGCATTAGTTAAATTATTGTCTGAAATTAAAAAAATATTTTTACATTGAATTCCATAATGCTTTTCCCTTAGAGAAAGAAAATTCATTTTTTGTTTTGGAGTTGAATCAATTCATTGATTAACTGCAGCTGACTAATCCATTTAATTACGTAATTGGTATTAGAGTGATCCACGGTTAGGAAAACACAATTAATTCCTGTGCCTTTGAGTATTGAAGTAGTGAAACAAATTAGCCCAGGCTGTATTTTATTGATATTCTCTCAGGATGAGTAACAGAGATGGGATACATAATTTAATGCAAAATCAATATACCTGTACAGGACAAGGTGTTACATAGGTGGTTCTACATCTCTCCTGGGTTTTACATAGATAATGTAACATTGAATAGTACATGTGATGAGCAGGGGAAGAAACTGTGTTCAAACATATGTTTAAAATACATGTATGTTTTTTTTTAAGACTTGAAGGATTAAATTGATATCTGCTTGACTTGAGGCCTGTTTTATAGATAGCAGATGGTTATTTGAGCTAATTTCTGTCCACAGTAAAAGCATTGAATTGATCACTGATAATACGGAGTTCTCATCAAAGATAAATTAAACATTGTTTTTCTTGGGTTTTTGGTCAGCATGCAGGTGGATTTTATCTGTTTCTACAAAATGAACTCCAAACATGCTAAAATCAGATACTACAGATATGTTATTCTGTTTTACATGATTGTAACTGGGCAGATTTAAATTTTAGTGTACTAGTTATTGTTTGATTTATAAATGGATTATATTTTTAATCATTACATATGTTTACGACATATCAGTAACGCTTTATCTCATTAGTACATTGGATTAACTCTGTCGCACTGAACAATCATGGTAAGTTTGGTAATCAATATAATTAAGATATTTTTAGACAGGTTTAAACCAAAACATGACCAGTTGAATGTGGCATGTCTAGTTTTATTCATGGAGGAAGACCTAAAGTAAGAATCTGAGTGGATCTGCTAGTCCACTATCCTTCAACAAGTACCTTGCAAACTTTCTAATGTAAAGATTTTGGACCAAGCTGGGTTCGAACCTACAGCCTAAGTGGTAAGTGGTCATAAAACTGTAACAGCGCCTTAGAACACTCAATCACTGAGGACGGCCAAGCGCATATAGTTTTAGTTTAAGGAAGATAATAAAAGAATACAATGTTGTGTGGGTTTGGGTTTCTGACACATTTCATTATATATATAATTTCCTTAAAAACTGTTAAATCGAAAGCATATTGGTGACATATGCTGGCCAGAGCAACCTTTATTATATTAAGATCACAATTATTCTGTCATTGACATCATATTAGTTTAGATTTAAACTTTTTATTTAATGAATTTAACTTTTTATGTATTGTCATTTTTAGATTGCAGGTATCAAATTAAAGCTCAATCTATGTGTTGTTAATAATGTTCAAATTCAGAATCTTTCATACATAAATGGCCTTTTTATGCAAATACATGTAATTTTTTTTTCACAACTCTGATATACCGTAATCTACAGACTCACTTAAAGGCCATCTATATTCATAATCAGGTGCACATTTTTCTACCGATGTTAAATGTCTCATTCAGTTATATGGTTGCAACCAAGATTAGGTTATAGGTATGGAGTTTTAGATAGTGATACTGATAAATGAGGTTACAGTATTTAATGATTAAATGAGAGAGTTTTTCATGGCCAGTTGATCTCGGGCGCTATATCATTGTTACTTGCCTCTCATCACTTAGGTTGCTGGTGCAAAAGCAGTTTGGTCCAAGTACTTAGTATGACAAAATTTGCCAGTCGCTTGTGGAAGGGAAGATGTTTTTACCTAGATTCATGTATATGTATCTAGAGTCTTTCTCTACCAATAAATTGGTTGCCATAATTATATATAAACCAGTTAAGCCATTATAAATTAATTGCTAGATTATCATCCAAATTTTTCTTAAAAACCAGGAGGGCGGGAGAATTTTATTTTTTATTTTTATTTTTGTTTTCAAACTTTTTGATGTAATTTATTTATTTTCTTTTTTTATGAAATCAACGAATACTTTAAAGTGAATCTGCATGTTTATAAATGATGATATCACCCCAGTGTAAGATAAGAGGTGTGTGGAAAAACAAGGCTTATTTTAGTTATTTGATTTGATTTCTTTTAAAATCCACAATAATGCATGTACATAAAACAATAATATGGTATTTTTTATGGAGCTATAATAAAACTTATGACAGATTTCTTGCAAAACACTTTAGTTTATTTTTATGCTTCCCGAACAATTTCGGGGAAGCATAAAGTGCCACTTTATCACCAACTTTTTGTCTGGGCTATTTCTCTGTAACCTTTTTATTGGTATTTAATGAAACTTATATTATTTTATACTTTTGCTTATTAAATGTTTTGCTGATTAGTCATTCACTGTCTACTGAAAAACATTATACAAGCACGTGCATTGTATGAGCACCCTGGGTACAGTGTTTGAAAAATCATGCAAACACTAACATGATACTATGATATTGTACCTTATATACATGTATATGTCCGCTAAATTTAATTGTATTATTCCTCTGTAACAGAGTGGTCTAAAGCATCACTTTACCTCTCATTGCTTTAGGTCATAGGTTTTAATTTTGCTTGCTCCCATAACTTTATGTAAGAAAGTTTGCAGTGACTTGCGGAAGGACAGTGGAATCTACTCATATTCATTCTGAGGTCTTCCTCCACCAATAAAACTGGATAACACCATTTTTACTTGAAATGTGTTGAAAATGGCGTTATTAAGCCCATTCATTGTAATTCACAGTGATGACAAGGGCCCTAGGGGGTCCTGTATTCACAAAACACCTCAAATTGAGTACCAATATGTACACCATCTGAAATTTCATAAAATAACTTGTATATATATTATTTGCATGTTCTGGTCGGGACTCAATTTTAGGGTCCGTCGGTTAACCGTTAACACATTGTTTTTTTTATCTGACCTTATGAAGCATGCAAGGCAGACTCACTAAGCTTATATTGCACCTGCTGCAAAGTTGTGAATACATTAAGAAATTCTATGTATAAAGGATCGCAGCGGCGGGATCCATAACCTTAAAGAAAGGAAAACATGCGACATTGAGGTCAGTCTGCTAAAGTAAATATTGGGACCGTTCATAATTAACAAAATAAATATTATTTGGGACATGTAAGCTTTGAATAACTTATTGAATGGGGATAGGAAGTCTATTTTGATATCGGGAAATGGTATATTTGGGTTAAATTTTAAACAATGTAAACATTGTAAATAGTTCAAATATATTAAATGTATAGCTCTGTTCATTATGTAAGTAACAATGTTTTGTTTGTGTAAAATTCTATAAAATCTATTGAATGAGTTTTTGTCAGCAATGACTTGGTTGTCTAAGGTTCCATTTCAAGATCACTCCCTCTCACTGCTTAGAATGAGGGTTTGAGAACAGCTTGGTCCAACAACTTCATGTGAGATAGTTTGCCGGTTACTTGCAGAAAGATGGTAGTTTTTCTCAGATTTGTGTATATATGGATCTGAGGTCTTTCTCAACTAATTAAACAGATTTCTATGATTATAAATTATTAACTTGTGCTGTGTTAAAATGGCTTAAAGGAAATATGTCCGGATTTTTCATCATTTAAAAACGGGCTAAAAATACTTTTTTCCATTTTAGCATCCCTATATATACTCGCTGACCCCATATTGCCAAAAAGATATCTGTTCAAAGATGGCAAACTTATATATTGACTAGAAATGTGTCACAGATGCATTTTGCATCCATGTGTACAAAAAACTTTGAATTATTTCTGTTCATAACAGTTGCTAAGAGTGGGTGATTGAAGTTCTAACATATTAAGGGGCTGGGTTGTATAAGGGTTCAGTACAAGGGACTATTTTTTTACAGATGAACGGTATGGGAATTTTAAGCATTTTCATAGCAATTAAGTTTTTGTTCAGTATGGGTGTGGTGGGGGTATTTATCAATAAGTTGTTAAGACGACCCCCACCCTCATCCCCCCCATACTCCCAAAGACAGTAATTATTGTGGAATTTTAAAAAGTGCTATAGCCACTATGATCAGTAGAGCATCCTCAGGCCAACTTGGGCCTCTTGTTTATCCCTTAATGTAAAAAAGTGAAGCCACCCAATATCGGCCTCTTTTTTAAAGGTAAAAAAGCCATGAAATCTTGTTAGGTATAATAAAAAGAATATCACATTCAATGTTTCTGTGGAGAGTGATGAAGGTCATATTGTCAGCCTTCAGAAAAACACAGTCAACCTCAGAAAAACACTGTCAACCTCAACTTTATCTCTTTTGACAGTAATTCCCTTAGGTCGGCAATGTAAACTTTATGCTGTGCAATATCGAAGGCTTGATCTTAACATAAACATAAAACATATTTTTGTAATTTCCTAAATTCATGTCTCCATATCCGGCTCTTGAACTAATTAGCGATCAACCATGTTGGCACCTTTAATATGTCTGTGACAGCCAAATCGAAGGATGATAGATGGCAGATCATATCCTCGGGGAGGCTGAATGTTTACACTGTGTATATGAGATACATCAGAGATACTCTTCTCTGTAGAATAATGGATGTTTTAATTAATACAGGGAGTTATCTCATTAGGTATTGATCACTAATTGTGCTTCAGTGCGGATCCATTGAAAGGATTAATTTCTCTATTGGCTGTGATCTTGGAGGTTGAGGGGGAGGTATTCTGTACATGTACCTGGCACACAGGTTATAAACTTTTTTCATGCTCATCTCCTAATGATATTCATGTATATGTCTTTATGTGACAATAATTGGTGGTTACTTGCGGATTGCTATTTCTATTTGGATTCATTCTGAGGTTTTCCTCCGACAATAAAACTGGATATGCCACATGTATCATGTCATGTGATGCCATATATATCATGTCATGTGATGCCATATGTATCATGTCATAAGATGCCAAATGTATATATCATGTTATGCCATATGTAACATGTCATGTGTTAAAAATGGCTTTAAACCATCATTGAAATAAATGAGATTGTTTTGAAACTTTGTGGACAACTGGTCAGGCCTTCCTTAAAAAAAAATGATCGTTTGCCACTTCAGATCCAAACCATATAGGGGTAGGAAAATTATTTATTTTGTTATTAATCAGAGAATTGTTTTAAGGACATAATTACTATGACAAAAATTATTTTGAATGAACATCATTTCTGACTGGCGAGATTGTTTTGTATTGTAGCAACAATGGCCCACATTAAAGGTAATATGGATAAAAACTCATTTTCATCTTCATGTTTTCTGATGATTTTTCTCAGTGTTATTGCACAGCTGAAGGTTTCATTTCTCATTTCCATGTTAAGATTGTTTTTGCAAATGAAATTAAATTCTTAGAACATGTATAATGTTGATATAAAGTCTTTATTTAATGAAAGAACTCATTTGAACAAGTCAATCTTCCATGAGGCATTCAAATATGTATGCATTATATACATCAAAGTGTTAAACAACACAATAACAGTAATTAAACTAGCAACAGTACCAATATTTAAACTATAATCAGTGTACTCTTAAAGGATATAAAAAAGTTTGGAACAAGGGCGGATCCAGGGGGTGCCTCATACACCCTCTTATTTATTTACATAGATTGATTGATTGATTGAACATTTAGCATCAGTTTTATGCCATCGAGGGCTAACAGATGAGCAGTTTACCTAACCACTGTCTCCTGGGATCCTGAAAGGTTAACCAGTAATTGAACACATCTCATCTCCCAAGTAACTGATAACTTTCCCACTTGAATCAAAGGTGAGAGACTAATGAAAATGAGACACAGTGTCGTAAATAAATCATCACAGAGACTTGCCGGTCGTGGGATTCTAACTCACGACCCCTGAATTGATAGTCAGATGTGTAACAAACTGAGCTAATTTGGCCCGGCTTATTTTACATAGATTACAAAAACAGTTCTTAATCAAATCACACTAAAAGTTGTTTTTTCTGCTATACTATAAACATAAAAATTATACAGTTAAAGCTTTGTAAACTAATGGTTTGGTGCACCACACCAGTGTGCATTATTGTCAACTAATGACATAGTTAATATATTTGCTGAAATAGTCAGTGATTTATAACATCAGACAGCTTACTTTAAAGTTCTTAAGGTTGGCAAATCATTTCAAACTTTCAGTGTCTCATTAAGGCATAAACTACAATGTTTTTCGATGCCATAGTAACAATCAGTCTAGAATTGGCGCGGTCATGAATCAGTGACTGCGGGTAGTACGCAGCATTTGATTGGTCCAATAAAACACCAACCTTCTGATGACTACTGTTGACCTGCATTATGTTGTGGGAGGAGTACCCACATACCAGCAGCTGATCATCTTCTTCAGTGCAAACACCATGCATCGTTTTAAGATCAGGATCAGAAAATTTTGCTAGTGTGTTTCCATGTCTGTCCAGCGTAATTAATCCTAACTCTTTATCAGCAACATGAAGTCGAGAACCATCGACTGATGTCACAATATGAAACGGAAGTGAAAACAGCTGGTTCCCTGTTGTATCCCTTTGAAAGGTACGCAACAATTGACTTTCCAAGTTGTAAGCTCGAACTTGGCCTGGTGCTCCGTTCCAGCATCCGGCACACGATACAAACAGCTCTCCGTTGTTATAGGCAACGCCACGGCAATGCTCTCCAACAAAGAATGATTTTGTGAGTGCCATAGTTTTCCCTAAGGACACAAACTGAATCTTCTTTTTATTTGATAATGCAACTGCTGCCTCCATAGGTTCTGTGACACACACAGCATATGGTTTTCCAAAGACAAAGCAAGCATCTGTGATCATGTATGCCTGGTTAAGACGCTTTATGTTCCCATTCTTACAATCCGTAATCAACAACATGCCGCCTGGCATTAGGCATGAACTGGAAATGTCACTCTCCGTTTCGTTTCCAGTTCTGACATCATAAACTCCAAGAAACGTGGCTGAGAACACATGGTTGTTTGTAGGAGCGCGTGGTATATCTTGTTTCCTTATATTTTCAAGATCTTCCACCCGATGATTACTTGTGCTCGGGAACCTACTATGATAATCCAAACAGTTTTCACACAAATTTGCCTTGCAGTTATTGCAGTACTTCTTGGCAACGGTTTCAAAGTTATCTTTCATCGCACAAATTGAACAGTGTGTAACATATTCATGTTCCCCCTTTGGCATAGAGAACACATTAACACCACTGGATGTCGTCTGTTCTACATTGCTTATCACACTGGCTGACGTTTTACTTCCTTGACTTACATTGTCATTTCCGCTTATATTTGGGTTTATGTACTCCTCAGGCTTTCTGTTGTCATTGGTGTTATCCTTTGCTGCCATTTTGTTGAAAAGAAATTGAAACAATGTTTTGTTGTTTGGTATTTACACACACTGTAACTTAAAAACACTGCAGATTAATTGACTTCCTGGTTACCACAACTGGCTTCCTGTTACGTGTTTGTGAAATAATGAATGAATGATTACCAAGTTATCAGTTCAGTTGCCCCCCTTATCAAAAATATGGATTATCTATATTGACTAAAAGTAAAACAGTTTCTGACATGTATTGTTTAATTGATTATGCAAATGTTTTTAGTTGTAATTCTCACATTAGGCTATAATAAATTAAGATTGGTTGATTGTCATCCCCACCCACCCCATATTTTTTACGCCACTCCCACTCACACTTTTTAAGACAAATTTGGATGAAAATCTTGCAATTAATTTATAGTGACCATAAGTATGTTACAAGTGAAGGAATGAATTAATGGTTTCTAAATAGTGTTTATTTTTTTTTTTATTGAAATTCAAATTAGACACTCATATATATATTTAAATTATGATAGTCTGTGTCACAGTCTTAAGTGTATGTTGTAATTTGTAATTAATAGATCAAAGAGAGAGATGCCTAAATAATAATAAAAATTATGGACCTCTTAGCTTAATTGTATTTGTGGATTAGACCAATTAGTGGTCCATTATCTTAATCACAACATGGTATTCATAACCATTGATACGGGCAGCTGTTAATTACATTATATAAGACCATCATATGACAGATAAACATTTGTGTTGCTTATTTGGCCTATACTATTACTAGTATTATCATGATTCTAGTCTTCATTTATTTAATGGTGTTTAGGCCATAATAAATTAATTGCTTGATTATCATCCCCGTCCACCCCTAATTTTCATGCAGCAATGACCCTTTTATTTTTATAAAAAATAAAAAAATAATAATAATTTAAACCCCCCCCCCCCCCCCCCCCCACCTATCCCCTCCCCTTTTTTTTTTAAAAAAAGAAGAGAATTTTCTAAAATAAAGTAATGTAAATGACTGCATGATTATATTTTCTGTGCCTCAGTGGTTTAAGGTGCCATTTCAAGATCACTTACCTTTCATTACTGCATTTATAGGTTTGGGCCGTGCTTGGCCCAAAAGTGTTATACAAGAAAGTTTTTCAATTAATTGTGGTCAGGGATAGTGCTCCTACTTGGACTCATTCCTAAGTGTTCCTCCACCAATTAAACTGGACAACTGTTTATATCATAACTTATTATGTGTTAAGACCGTGTGGTTCCGGCTAAGAATAGAATCACCGTTGATCTCTGCATAGGGGTAGGAATCCTCCAGATGGGTGTCATGTTCATTTTATCATTTTTTGTCATGTTCACTGTTGTGGTTAAATTATCAACCCCTGTGTGGTTTCAGGGAGCCATATGAGTGATGGCAAGAATAGGACCACTGTGGCTCATGCATGTCGTAAGACAATTTGAGTAATACAATAGAATTTGCTGAAACCCTGCAATTCTGCAGGTATCAAGGTTCTAGGTTCATTCTGCATATTCATTTGTTGGTGTATTTTTTTTAAACTATAATGTTAATTTGTTGTTTTTGTACATGTAGATTGAACCTGGAATCTTCCTTCCTGTTGGCGTTGAATAACCTATAATGTGTTGGTACGCCGTAAAACCCTATTCATTCATTATTATGTGTTAAAAAAGGGTTCAAGATCACATTAAAAAGACCACAGTTGAAATTAAATGACCTTTATTTACTGGTCATAATTGTGTTTTATTTATGTTTTTGACAGGTAATGGTTGGTACGTAACTATGTGAGTGTAATATTTCTGTAAGTTATAATCTCTGTTAATCCACACACTCATACTACAATCTATATTTATACCTCTGTTTTACGAACAGCTTGATTTGTTTCCATACTACTGTGGTTTCCTAAAGTTCAAATTTACTTTGAGTGGAATTAACCGGGATTTTTCACAGGTAATTTTGACCCACAATTAGCTTTTATCATAGGGACTGGTGATACTTTGTTATCTTTTCTGGATAGTTTAGTGTGGACATTAGTAGGTGGTGTTTGAACTGTGAGGATAATCGTACATTGATATTGAATATCAAAATCATCCTTGGTCAAATACATCAGTTTAATGTCTGTGTATATTATATTGTTGACAGGTTTATTGTGAAACCTCAAGAATAAGATCTTGAACAATTTACTTCAAGGCAAGGTTAGTAGAAAGAGAAAATGTGCTATTGATAGACATGATAGACTTTTATACTTCCAGTCATGATAGACTTTTATACTTCCAGTCATGATAGACTTTTATACTTCCAGTCATGATAGACTTTTATACTTCCAGTCATGATAGACTTTTATACTTCAAGTCATGATACACTTTTATACTTCCAATCATGATAGACTTTTATACTTCCAGTCATGATAGACTTTTGTACTTCCAGTCATGATAGACTTTTATACTTTCAGTCATGATAGACTTTTATGCTTCCAATCATGATAGACTTTTATACTTCCAGTCATGATAGACTTTTGTACTTCCAGTTTTGATAGACTTTTATGCCTCCGGTCATGATAGACGTTTATGCTTTCAGTCATGAAAGACTTTTATGCTTCCAGTCATGATAGGATTTTGTACTTCCAGTCATGATAGACTTGCATGAGAAATCTTTTGTTATGTATATATATTGCGGCTCTTTCCAGGCAGTTTAATTTCTTTAAAATACATGCTATTTAGATTGTCATAATGTAAAATTGTTGATAATACCCTTGCAAGGCAATGAAAGTAGCATGCATTGCAGTAATTCAAACATTTCACTATTAACTCATATAAATTCACACTTGGGTAGTTTTTATAAAAAAATAATTATGTGGTGGAAATTATCTACATCTCAATCAATTTGATAATGAAAAAACTATTATTCAGGTGATATTGTTTTCATTTCCATTAATTTTCATCTTTTTTCACACCTTTATTTATTTTTCAATTTCATTAATCCAATTAGTTGAACATAAAAAATAATATTAACTTATATTTATAATGCTCTAACTTCACCAATAGGCCAGTATTCTGAGATAATTGTTTAAAATAGGCTTTAATTCCACATATATTAAAATGATCAATTCTAGACTAGTTAAATGTAAAATTGTTTATTTATAAACCTGTAATAACAAAGTTTATTACCAACAATGAATGGCTGTACATATTGTTTGCCAGATTGTAATGTTACGGTTTGAGACATATTGTAAGATATGGATTAACCCAATATTACAGATACTGTCTTGGATGTAGAACCTTTATTCTTTAATTTTAAATTTCATACTTGAATGATTCACTTTACAGGTTTGTCTGCATGGGGTTAATACTGTAAGCTGCGCTTATGTTTTGTATCACAGATATCAACTGATAATATCTCCATTAACCCGACACATTAATACCTCGTTGGTTTGTCATTTAATAATATCTGAGGTATCATATTTAAGCAAATATTGACAAGATGTCAGGACCGTGTGTCGGTATGTTTCTCATCTCCTTTCATTTGTTATAACTATGTGGACATTATATATATATCTGTACTACCAAAGGTTCTTTCATAGGCTGTCATCATAATTTTGTATTGTTAGAAGATCTGTCGGTATTTAAGTTTTGTGGAAAATATCAGTTTGATTTATCCTTATCAGACACTCTAGATACCATGTTTATAAGTATCGTTTGTGGCTATAAATAGTATAATGATATAGATTAATAGATTACGTGTGTGTAATAATTATGGGTAATTGGTGCAATGTCAAAGCACCTGTTAATTCGTAGAGTGAATTTACATTTTAAAGCACTTTCAGCTGTGTCTATAGAGTTTTTGTCTAAACTATTAGCTGGCTTCAAGACACAATTTTGTGTTTCAGTGATGGCTGAGTACATGTTGCATGTATCTATATAATTATATTAATCTAATCTGTCAAATAGTACAAGCCCAATAGTTTTCATATGACATATCTGGTTACACCTCATTCTTTTAATTAAGTTGTGAGTGTAAATTCATCAGATCATTTGCTATTTCCTTCAATGATAACTTCATGTACAAATAAAAAAACAAATTTTGAAAAAAAACACACCAACACCACATTAGTATGCAAACTATTATATTTCCAGGATGGCAGACTGGGGCATCCTTAGGAATTCTGGCAATGATTTCCTGTCATCACTGACGTCATATAGTAACCACAGCAACCATGATGCCAGTCTGAGCCAGTATCACATGATGAGCAGTTACATTGACAGAACATTCCAGTCGCCACAAAATTTTTACGATGAAAACTCCTTTTGTACTCCGGACAATGTGGACCAGTGTATAACTCACCTTAACCAGGTAGACCTGTATACTACATGTAACCAAGTGATTGTTGTATTTTTTTGTAGTTGTGGATGTTGATATCTTGAAATACATACCTGGTATGCAAATTCAAGATTTTCAGTCATTAGTTGTCCTGATTTTTGTATTCTTGTGATTTTGAATTCAGTGAATATTTTACTAATTATCTGCTGCTATTTTTAAAAATGACATTTTCCACTGTATATGTTATTGGTTTCATATCTTAAACTTGTAAACTTTCTTATTCTTGAATATGATTAACCCAGTTCATACACAGTTCAACTAGCAATGGGTCGGATCTATTATTAGGTTAGACTCTCCATGAAGTTGTGGTAAAGAGTTTGCTTGTAATTTTAAGCAGGGTAAATCTATTTTATTATAGCCTAGGCACATAGCTCAAGTTAAGAAATCCCTTTTCATTATATCATTTTGGTATGTTAAGATAGATATTTTTTTGGCAATACAGGGTCAGTGAGTATATACAGACTTGATATATTGAAAAAAATGTTTTCGATCTATTAATTTTGAAAAATCCTGATATATTCTCTATAATTTGAGAGTAAATGATGCACACGTATGATTATCTGAAAGTTTTAATAAACTTTTCTTTTGCACATGTCAAGAAGAAATAAATACAATTGTGTATAGCTCACAATAAAAATGACTTAATTTCTGACACTTGATTGGTCTATTCCAGGAAATCTCTGGTCTGGGTCTGAAACCACTGAGTCATGATGGAACCAGTCGTACAACATCACTTATTAACACCCTGAATGAGATTATGCGCATGTACCAGCGAAGTGGGAGGGTTAAAGAAGAGCTAGAGAACAGGTAATTAGGATGATAAGTAAGGTTTTAATTTGTTCTAACTTATTTTAGCTTAATTGGGAAGAAACCTCAGAGCTTATATGAACCAACTGAAGTCCAGTTTCAGAGAAGAACAAGTACTGAGTGTTTTTTTTAAGAGGCATAGTGTCAAGCTGTTGATTGAACTTGCAACCTTTGGCAATATTTTATGACAGGGTCCTCAATGGTTAGGTAATTTCATGCACCATCTCAAGATCATCAACTTTCACCAACCGTCTTGGTAAAAAAAAAAAAACTATGTGAGAAAGTTTTCCAGTTACTGGTGGAAAAACGATGGATCTACTCAGATTCACTCTGAGTGTTTTGTCCACCAATGAAACTGGAAGTATCACCATTTGATTGCTTTGATCTGTGATTGATTTCACTCACTGCCATGTATATTTACCTAACACTAACACCATATGACTGAGTCTGCTTATATACATGTAATTTCACTGATTCCCGACTTATGATTTTACCCCCATGTGGTTCCAAAGAGTAGTATAAGGTGCCGTCTCAAGATCACTTACCTCTCATCGCAAAGGTTGTAGGTTTGAGTCATGCAAACTCCAAAAACTTTGTGTGAGAAAGTTTGCCAGATACTTGCGGAAGGATGGTGGTTCTTCTCAGTCATTCTGAGGTCTTCCTCCACCAATAAAACTGGGTATGCCATATGTCTAATTGCAAGGATAATTTCATGTGAAATAATGTAAATATTTATTTGTATAGGTGATTTATAGGTCAATTGGGTCAGGTGTGTTGTTTAAAATTCTATATATGTTTATCATGTTACATTAACACATGTCACTATAATAAAATATATACTAACTTACTCTCTATAACCTGAAAGATGTTGAAAATGGCGTAAGACAACATTCAAATAAGAAAATATTTTACAAATCGATATACAATTCCACAGACTGGCATACAATTTCTCTGATAGCATCATAATTCCAGAAAATACATGACATAATAATTTATTTCAATATTGACCACTTCGTTTCAATTTTTTCATGCCACAGATTGCACCGTTCAAACAGTGATATCACAGAGAACCAGTCGGTGATTCGCCGGCTCAAAGCGGACAAGGATCGTCTGGAACGAGAAGTCGCACAAGAGAAAGAGAAGCACAGACAGACCCACAACAAAATAAAAATATTTACAACGAAACTGAAAACAGAGAAAGATGAGGTACAAACTTGGAGAAAGATAAGTTTTGATATGTTCCACTATAAATACTCTTATCGCATGAACATAACTCTGGTTCAGGCATAAGCATAAGTTGTTTTGTTTGAACTTTTGTGAAAGACAAAATATTGAATCAGTTTATTACAATGCTGATACAAAATGATATTTTCCATCTTAATTGCTGGGCCTGATTAGCCCAGTCTGACTATCAATCAAGGGGTTGTGAATTCAAATCCCTGCCCGGCAACAGTCTCCGTGATGATTGATATACGACATTGTGTCTCATTCTCATTTGTCTCTCACTGCTGATTCAAGTGAGAAAGTTATCAGTTACTTGCGGAGTTGGGGTGTTAACCTTTCAGGATCCAATGAAACAGTGGTAAGGTTTAACTGATTGTCTGTTAGTCCTCGATGGCATAAAATTGAAGCCAAATGTTCATTCGATCAATTAAATCCATCTTAATTGCTTACCTACATGAATTTTAAACAATATGTTGTGTATTAACTTTGTTGAATATTACTCTTTTACTGACATATTATAATTATACACTGTTATGTAAAACTAGTGTTCCCAGGGATCCTCCAAGGTCTACTGATTTAATACACGGCTTCTAGATCACTTACCTCCCTTGGCTAAGCACTGTTACTGACATATTATAATTATACACTGTTATGTAAAGCTAGTGCTCCCAGGGATCTTCCAAGGTTGATTAATCTAAGACATGGTCTCTAGATCACTTACCTCCCTTGGCTAAGCACTGTCGAAAAACTTTATATGAGAAATGATGCCAAATACTTGTGGAAGGACGGTGGCTCAATGTAGATGCATTCTGATGACTACTTCCTTTACCAATAAAACTGGTTACCTGTAGTGTGATGGAAATGGTTTTAATCCCATTAAAGTAATCAAGAAAAGTTCCCAGCGTTGTGAAATTGACAGCTATCATTCAATTTTGCAATTTTGCATTCGTTATTCTCATTTATTTCCGTTATATACATATTCAGAGATAAAAGCTTTATATTCGCAATTGTTCCTTTTAATATTAACGATATGAACTGTATGAAGAAAACTTGCTTCCTTACTATATTTAACTGGTGTTCAAATTTCGCAAATAATGTTGTATTTCATTTTGAAGTACTTTGTTTTAAATTAAAATATACGGGTATGTTATTTGTTTAAAATTTTAGCTGGATATTGAAGAAAGCTAAAAGCTTAAAAGAACCGCTCTCAAGTCGGCTTCCTAGTTAAAACCAGTACTGAGTGTTGTTGTTGTTTTTTAAGGGCATCTGGTCAAACTGGGAATCCAACCTGCAACATCTTAATTGAGTTGACAACACTCTTTCCACTACACAATACGGCCCCGCTTATAAAATATGTTGCAACTACTTGTTTGCCTTATTGATATATTTGGTATTGGAATGATTGGGAAAAAAGCAGACGAATTCCAAAAAAAAAAAAAATAGGAAAATGAAAAATCCGTGGGTGATAATCGGTAAAAGAAGTTGAATTATAGTATTTTCTATTAAACTGGACCTACTATGGTATGTTTCAGTTGAAAAAGCTGCAGGCAGTTGTGAAAGACAGAGATGGGCAATACAAACATGAACTGAAGAAAAAGCAGAGAGAGATCAACAAACTGATGGAGAGGCTGCATCAATTACTCATGGATAAAAACCCAGATAGAAGAATTGGTTAGTAGATAAATTATAGTAATTTTGTTCAATTGTACTAGGATGTACATGTACTTCTATTAAAATTGATTTTGTTAAATTGGCTTTCATGAAGAAAATAAAGACACCGTTGATTTTAGATCAAGAAAAAAATCAATTAAATAACTTTGTTCACACAAAATAACATACTTTGCAACTCTGTTTTTCTTTAACTATAAAGAAATTTTACATTTATAAAAAACAAGGGTCCTCTTTGGACAAGTGGCCTAAGGAACTGTCTCAAGATTGCTTATCTCTCTTATAGTCATCAGTTCGAGTCCTGCTAGCGCCAAAAACTTCATATAAGAAAGTTTGGCTGTTACTTGTCGAAGGACAGTGGTTCTACTCAGATTCATTCTGACGTCTTCCTCCACGAATATGCTATATATAATCTGAAATATGTTAGAAATGAGGTTAAACAGACATTTATTTCACATCAACTTATTTTGGTCAACTCTATTTTGATGATGAGTATGGTAATTGGTTAAATTGAACATATTAAGGCCGGGGCCCAATTAGCTCAGTTGGTAGCACATCTGACTCAATTCAAGAGTCCTGAGTTTGATTCCCTGTCCAGCTGCAGACTCTATGATGATTGGTGTACAACATTTCTTCTCTCACCTCTGTTTCAAGTGGGAAAGTTATCAGTTACTTGCGGAGATGGGGTGTGCTCAAGTACTGGTAAACCTTCCTGGATCCCAGGAAACAGTGGTTAGGTTAGCTTATTGTCTGTTAGCCCTCGATGGCATAAAATGATGCTAAATATTCAATCAATCAATCATTAAACATATTAAGATGTGTAATTACATGTGTTTATTTAACCAGGTATGGACATGGTAGGACTGTTACATCGAGGTGATAGTAAGAGAGGTACATGGAAAACTACGACCAATAGTAACAAGTATGTAACAGGTTGTTTCAACTTATATTTGAGTTTACATCCATTCATTTACAGCATACAGTTGACAAAATTTTAAACTGTAATACATTGTCATACACATATGAATTTTGAAATTGGTGGTTTGAATGTTGTATGGTATTTTAATATAGTGTTGCTTTCAACAAGTTTTCATTCATATAACTACAGTGTCTACTTGAGACAGTATTCTAAGCACTACCACTCTGAAGTATCATGCCGCAGACATATGGTATGATACTCCTCCCAGTCACATTATTGTGACACCGGGCTGATCAGACCTAGAACTATTCTCTAAATGCAAAGGCAAGTGAAGAAGCTTATCATTTTTCAAGTCTTTGGTATGACCCTGCTGGGGATCAACCCCATGAACCTTCTGCATATGAGGCGGACGCTCTACTCCTAGACCACAGCTGCAGTATAGGGAGGTCTTAAATGGATTAATCAAATGTAATTTAGGATTTATTTTTGTTGAAAACACTACCAACAGTAAACATGCAAGAAAACAGTGTAATTTCATAAATAAAAGCAAAAGGAAGTGTGCGCTTTCTGAGTATGGATTTTGACACATGTTTACTGTTTCAGTTTTCTCAAATACCATTTCATGCTGATGATCTAGTGAGTATAAGTACATACCATCACTTTTTATGTACCTTGGCATGATGACAGTTACTGAAAACCTGCCATTTTTTACACATGGTCCATTCATTTATTTTTCAACACCTAAGAACGAATACATTCGAAATATGTTTTCACCCCAGCTATTGGACACTTAAAAAGCAGAGCGGTATTTCAACGGACAGAGTGTTGGCCACTTACACCAGATGTTGTTCCATCCAATGCTCAACCAGATGACCTATCAAAAACAACACTCATTGTCACTCAGTACTGGTTCTATGCAAGAAAAGGACTCAAGGCTCTTATAAGCTCTGAGCTTACTTTGTAATCCAGTTAAAATGAATGAATTAGTATAAACTACCATTGGACACTTGTTTGTAATTAATGTATGAAAGAGAATAGAAAACTTAAACTTGTCAAAACACAAGAAGTTGTGTAATGATAATTCAACCACTTGTGTTTTTTGGTCAATTTTATGTATCAGTTAAATCTTGCCATAACATTGACATGAATTGAATTTAGTTTAACAGGAGTTAAAGTGTTCTTAAAAAGAATTCTTTTGGTTTATTTATTCCGATAACATTGTAATTTACATTTGTTGTATCTCAAATTGCTAATGGGCTTTAATTAAGATCTCCATATTATATACAGGCAGGAAGAAATGTACCAGATGATGATCTCTAACTACGAAGGCAAGCAACAAGAACTTCGGGTAGAAAATGCCGATCTTAGAGACTGCCTTCTTGAAATGCAGCGTGAGCTCGCAAATCTCCTTGACAACTCCGACTCTACCATCAATACTGTACATTCCAGGGTAATTAAAAAATAAGATATAAACCTTAAATGGTCGATGAGTAAAATTAAAATGTCACAGATTCTAGTCCAACCCACACTACTTTATTAGCTCACCGGGACGAATGTCCAGCAGAGCTATTGCCATGTGCCGCGGTGTCGGCGTCGTCTGTAGACATCTAGGTTAAACTTTTGCTTTTATTGCGTTTAAGTTTTGGTGTTTGCCTCTAATCTCAATCTTTGCATTGGTGGTGAGTTTTGTTGTTTTCTGACAACTCCTGTTTAACCGTTGCATCCTTTAGCTAGACATTTCTTCATTAGATTGTTTATTAGATGGGAGTGAACTGGCAGGACCTTGTATTGGAATCTAGTGTGAGCATATTGAAGAAACATAATAAACTTCTTCAAGATTGTTGTTTGGCTTTTTTTTTTAGATTCATATCCTTTGTTTCCTTGAAATGGTCTATATAGATAGAAAATAAAGTAAAAATTAGATTTTTTTTACTTAGGAAGTTGAATTTTTTAAACAAGTGCTTAAATGCCTGACAACTAAAAAGTTTAAAGGCTTCCATCTGTGTCTCAATGGCAATTTTTATACAAATGAAGAATTAACATTCCTTTATTAATTAATCTATTTTGTCTTAGTTGGGGATATCTATGAGATAAAGTGTAATAATTATAGCACTGAGGTTAGTATGTTATCTCGGTAGACAGTAGTGACCCCTCAATGTTTCAGAGTTCAATAGTTCAGTTAAGCTGTAGATTTAAAAATTCATTATAAAAATTGTTCATGGGTTTGAGGTTTGGATAGAAAATGATTCTTTTTTCTTGCGTACCAAACACATTGAATGCTTGTTTAATTTAATCCATCACTATATTTTTACCACAAGACCACAAGACATCAACTTTCGTCATGTATTTTTCTACGTCACGTCATAGTTGATTCTAATGTCACAACGTGAGAATTTATTTTATTTATGCCCTAGGCAGAGATTCAATATGTTCGGTATGCAATAAAAAGAATCTTTCATGACTTTTTGGTTCGGATTGAAAATTTTGTCCCTTAAGATAACTGTTTTCACGGGAACTTGTATCTCTCCGAACCTCAAACTCTTGTAATATTCTTAAAATCTAATCCTGATTAAGATGCAGATATCCTTGTCTGGTGTGCAAGAATGACCACTAATGTATTCTGTATTTTAACTTGTGTTTACTGTAACATAACAATATTTAACTTAAACACTAACATACATGTATCTGTATACAATATACATTGTTTATCTACAGAATGGCACTATGTCGGCTAGTAGCAGTGACACTGATCTCTCCTCAGCCTCGCAAGATCTCTCAGATGGTAAGAACTGCAGGGAAACTGATAATGGTTTCAGGTTTTATTTTATCTCACATTACGCTGTACTGTTTTCAAACATCCTCTGGTGACCTTTGAGATCTACAAAATGAACTCCGTTAGATTGAAATCAAATCAAAAAGGGAGTTACTCCTTTTTGCGTTGGTCATATCACCGCATAATATTTTGAAGTTTAACCTCTGCTTAAATAGTATCTGTTTTTAATCGGCGTGAAATTAAAATACAGCAGATAATATAAAAATGTCATAACAGGAAACAAAAATAATATCATACAGTCTAACCTGTGTAAGTGGTCATCTCTATGAAGCAACAACATGTGATATACCGGAACCCCATTCTTACGCGTGCAAATTCATCTGTATTAAGCAACAATCTGTCTGAAAAGGCTGCTCTTTCTCTTGACCAGCTGCCTGGGTCTTTTATCAAAGAGAAAACAATAAATTGCTGATTATGAAACATAGAAGGGTGTCCAGGTTGTCTCCTGGTCAGTATCCTTTACATTAGCTATTG
This sequence comes from Panopea generosa, assembly GCA_029582155.1. Classification (NCBI taxonomy): domain Eukaryota; kingdom Metazoa; phylum Mollusca; class Bivalvia; order Adapedonta; family Hiatellidae; genus Panopea; species Panopea generosa. The sequence goes on along the minus strand of CM055901.1, from coordinate 33,357,689 downwards.
TTGTATGAAATGTTCTACTTGTGTCTGCTTTTATAATTCTGTTAAAACTTTTTTTCTTTGTTTATTTGGGGGTTGTTTTTAAAGACAAAAATACACATAATAATACAATGTTTGACATTTAATTATTTAAATATTTCTCCAGATTATTTCCAAATGCCATACGATATGCTGCGAGAAAACCTGCATAAAAATTTCCAAGAAACATGTAAAAAAATCAAGGAAAATATCCGAAAGTGTTCAAAAAGTAATTACTCCAGTAAGTATCTAATGTTTTTGAATTGTATGTCCAACATCATTATTCAAATCATAACGGTGTATGTATATGTTTCAAAGGGAATAATTGTTTTACTAAAATGATAAAATAATTGATTTACCCATCTTTTTGTTGCCATGGCATTCTTTCAAACAATGTATTGGCTTGTATATGAAATGTATAATCTGTCTGAATTGTATGTCCAGTAATCCAATTTATCCATACTGTAAAAGTGTGCCTTATTTATAATAATATCATCTGAAACTTTCCATTTATTTTCCACCTGATATTTTGTTCCAGTTTTACTTCAGAATAAACCAGAAATATGGACTGGCATTCTGTCTGGAAACTAGATTTGGCAGGTTTTATATGGTCTCACTACACAGTTGTGCCCCATTTTGAGTGACGGTAACACAATTGTTGCATTTAAAAAGGTCCTATATATTTTGGTTAGAAATGTTTTCAAAATGGTTCAACAGGACTGTGATTTTTTGCTGCAGATGAGTACCGGTAGAAGAATATATATACTATGCAATAAGATGGTGTTAAAAAAAGTGACTTTTAGGACATAATGAAATAAATGCTGGATTATCATCCCTGTCCACCCCCTAATTTTCATGCCGCCCTGACCCTTTTTATTTTATAGAATATGAAAATAATTATAAAAAAAAATTGTCCCCCTCCACTCTTATAAGAAAAATTGGGATGAGAATCTTGTAATTGATTTGTAATGGCCTTATTGTTTAACTGATCAACTAATTTTAGAGCATAGGGGTGTAATTGCACTGTCTTTAAAAAACCAAGCTTGTTCTTAAAAACTTTTCTATGTGGATTTGTTTTACCTTGAAAATCTTATACCTTATTTTATATAGAACTTGGAGCAAGATTCAACTGCGTAGCAAGACCTCCAGTGACTTCATTACACTGCGAAATGTACACAATTCAGTTTCATTTCTCATTTTCTTACCAGTACTTATTATTTTCTCAGTTACCAAATCCCCTGGTCGTGTATCTAGTCAGACCAAATCTCCATCCAGCCATGCAGATGACAATAGGCAGAGTGAGAGAAGACAGGAGGAACTGGATAAACTGAAAAAACAAATTGATAAATACAAAGATATAGTTAAACAACAGGAGGAACTAATACAGGTAAATGTGGTCTATATCTTTAGTCCAGCTAACACAGTCAGTAATGCATCTCACTCCAGCCAGGGGTCATGAGTTCAATTCTCTGCCAAGCCACAATCTATGGTGATTGGTCATGAATTTTGTTTTAAGGCCATGAGTCTTGCACCTCTGAATATGTGGGAAAGTTATTAGTGATTTGCAGAGATGAGGTGTGTCTAGTATTGATTGACTGCATATCGGATCCAAGGAACAATGATTGGATGAGCTTATTGCCATTAAATAACTGAAATGCTGTTGATTTGTTTGAATATTAAGTGTCACTTTATGCCATCAAAGACTGACAGACAATCAGTTAACCTAACCACTCTTTCCTGGAACCCTAGAAGGTTAACCAGTACTCAAGCAACCCATCTCTGCAAGTAACTGATAACTATCTCACTTGAATCAGCGGTGAGAGACAAATGACAATGCAATGTCATGTATCACTCCTCATGGGTCTCAAAAGTATAAAGACTTGCAACATCCGATTCCAAGTATAACACTATTACCTCCAAAACTAGAAAACAATATTATTGATACCATTCCAGCAATCATTACACACGCAGTCAAAGTCGATGGAGAACTCATTCCTCCAAGAATCTCACATTCTGCAGGAGAAGGAAAGTCTGTCAGAGCAGAGGAGAAAGTTTTATCAGGAGAAGGCCAACTTTGAAGAAGAGAGAAGGAAGCTGTCGGAGCTGGGCTTACAGATACAGCAGGAGGTGAGCACTTTGAATTATAAACAGTTCAACAAGTCAAGAATGAATGTGGTCAAGATTAAATGGTCAGTTTTTAACTCAAAAGCAGGTATACAGTCTGTTTAAAATGTTTAAATGATTCCTTCAATCTAGGTCCTTGCTATGTTATTTATAGATATTTGATGTACAGTTGTGTATTTAAAGTATAAAATACAGGTCAAATTCGATATTTGTCAACATCGGTCAATTTTTTTTATGGGAGTTATGCCCCCTTTTGACTAAATTTTCTTTTAAACATTGATTTCCAATCAATAATGGGGGCATTGGTGTTGACATTGCATTTCTATGTTTTTTGTTTGATGGCTGTTTGATTATAATAAACACTTAAAAACAAAAACGTAGCAAAGACTTGAACATGGACAAACTGCTTACACTCACTGTTTGAATAACTTAGTGGTTGAAAATATTTATACTACATGTTGTTGTTTTTTTTACAGAGAAAGCAGATAGAAAATGAAAAGACAAACTTGTTAAAAACACAGTTCTTACAGATGTCCCCGTACTCAAAACCTCATTCTCCACAAAAATCTTCAAGTTTAAAAGGTAAAGCTTTTCCAAGTGTATATGCCAGTCAGGACGGAAGAGAATGGGGTTCAATATAATTTAGCAACACATTTAAGGTTATATCTAGCATTATCTAGCGTTTTGTGCACAGTTGAGGCAATTATGATACGGAGCATTGCAGTCTGAAAAAAAATGCCATAGCAATTTTTGAAAATAATTCTATTTTTTTTATGCCCACATAATATCACCGGTGGCTCATCACTGTATAGAGATGGTGTTTGTCATGTGTTACCTGAAGTGATCACTTTTCTTCTTAATATTTGCACCAGTCCATAGCATACAGTCACAAAGATTCATCAGTGTGGTTGAGAAAGACCTAAAAATGCATCTGAGAAGAACCTCTGTCCTTTCCATTTGCAAATAACTAACCATTTTATATTTTTCATAAAGATAAATTATGAGATTGACAATAGTCAGAATATATCAACTACAGGACATTGCTCTGTGATGTTAAATATTTAATGTTTCACTGACAATTTATTTCCGTATAATTCCTTTTCACTTGAAGAACATTCATTTTGTCATGTATAAGATTTCTGAACAAAGCTGCACCACAGATCTCAACATGTAACAAAAATCGTAAAGAAAATGAAAATTTTATAAACTAGCAATATTAATTTAAATAAAGTGTCATTGATTTTTAACCTTCTTAAATTTGTTGATATTTATGGAAATATTTTATGAGATATACTATATTATAGAGATTTATACTTCTGTACGTTAATATTTCAGGGGAAAGGGCGCGCCTCCTGCCCTGCACTCCGGTATTCTCTCCTGCCCCTGGGAAGGGAAAGTCCCCATCAACTGCTGAATTGCTCAAGAAATTGTAAGTATTATTCATGGAAACTTTAAGAAAGATTGGTAGAAATGTATTTTATAAACAAAGAATGTATTGTACCTCCCCTGCAACAAGGAATTTTTGTGTCTATCTCCATCAGTCCATCTGTTGAAGTCTTGTCCAGCCTGCAATTCCTTCCTTTATACACAGATCTGTTACCCATGACATAACAAAGTGTTGTGTGCAAGACTGAGAGCTGTACATTATAAGTCTAGGTTATACACTGAGGTCAAACATATGAAAAAAGCCTCATATACCGTTTGTAGAAAGTCATACTCATGTCCGATTTATGACTGTGCCATTCATTGAGAAGACCTTGGTCTGTAGCTTGTAGGTCAAGGTCATACTAAGAGGTCAAACATATGAGAAATGCCATATATGTGTATAGATAGAAAATTGGACAAAGTCTTGTCAAGTATGTAATACCTTCTTGAATGTCCAGATCTTTCAAGCTTTCCATAGTTATTGTCCATGACTTGACAGTGTGTTTAGGCAAAAAGTTATGTTCATACTGATGTCAAGGTCAAACAGATGAAAAAGACCTTATTTATACATGTATGCATATAGACAGTGATATTTTTGCCCAGTCTGTTACTGTGTCATTCGAGTGATTTTGAAATGGCGTTGCATGAAATGATCCCCATGACATGAATGTGTGACACAAGATGTCACTCAACCAATAATATCCAAATTAACGAAATGATTCTTAAAAAACAAGAATTTTTGATAAAGATATGCATTTAAAAATAAAAATTTGCACACCATGTTGTTAAGAACAGTGTCTAAATATCAGATAGTATTGATATCTTTACTTCATAGTTTCCTCCCTTGATCTACCATTATGCATAGAACATTATTTTTAACCAGTATGTGAAATTAGATGTGGCAGCATAATTTGAAGAAAAAAATATCTTTGAAATAAATGTATGCTGCAATGATAGCACAAGTATATACCTTAATATGGGTTGGTTGTTTTATAAAAATAAAGATGAAATATGTAAAAAGGTCCTCCACGGCTGAGTGGTTTAAGGCGCCATCTCCAGATCACTATCCTCCCAATGCTAAGGTTGTAGGTTCGAGTCCCGCTTGGTCCTAAAACTTTGTGTGAGAAAGTTTGCCAGTTACATACGGAGGGATGATGGTTCTACTCAGATTCATTCTAAAGTCTTCCTCCAACAATATAACTGGATATGCCATATATAATCTGAAATGTGTTGAAAATGGCATTGAATTTTTTCTGGTCTATGTTTAATATGTACAGTCAAACCTGTCTTCAGCAGCCTGTCAAAGGAAGGATCAAAAGTGGCCTTTTAAGACAGGTTGTTGCTGGTATAAACAAGTTAAATTACTCTGAAAGCATGAAAATTGGAAATGACAAATTTGGCTGCTTAATAGAGGTGACCGCTTACTCAGGTTTGACTGTATTTTTATACTTGCAAAATTGTGCAAATTTGATCAAGATACATGTCGAGTTTGTATTACTTTTCTTTTTTATTTATTTCAACATTTTAAACAATATTCTGATATGAGCCTCACTGGATATAACACAACATTGCTTTGTTTTCCATGGAGTTTTGCTAAGTGTTGTTGAAACCAACATGCTCACGTAGCTCTGACAACTGATATGTAAAGTACCTATTGAAAATGAATTGTAACACAACATAATTATCATGATGATGGAGTCCTGAAAATCAAAAATTCATTTGGCATTGATCCTAAAAAAATGTTATTTCACATTCTGTTTATAACATGCATTTATAGTGAATGAGTAAATGAATGAATGCTTCAACCCTTTACTTCATATAGACGCCTTTGGATGCCTCTTATATAGACGCCTTTGGACACCACTAATATAGAAGGCTTTTGAATTATTGGGTGAATTATGTTTATATTAACTGACAGAGTGGAAAACAGTGCAGGAAGTTTTCAGATTGCTCGTTGCTCAGACTCATTTCTTGATCTTCAACTCAAACTGGGAATGCCATATATAACTTTGATAAATCACATTCAAAAACTTACTATTGTTTATTTCAGGAAGGAGAAGATATCGCCTGTGAAGCAGTCCATTACCAAATCCAGCAGCACAGACTCCCTCATCAGTTCATGCCCGTCCGCACATTCGGCACCATGTGATCTCATGCAGCACTCATCATCATCGTCATCCAAGCACTTGTCATTCGACGATATGGAGGAAATTGAAAAGACATTGTTTTCTCATAGTCGCCGGCGTTCAAGTACAGGCAGCCATTCTAGTTTAGATGGACAGTAATACTGGTGCATTGCTCTCTATCTTTATCATTATTTATCAATAGTCATATAATAAAAACTCGTCCTATCATGTAGTGTATGGGAAATAACCAGACACTTGGCTCCTTTTTCACATTGATTTATCTCAGTAAAGCTTTAAGTTCATTAAAAAAGGTAGATGGGGAAACATAACTTAGTGATACATGGTAGGCAGGGAAGCATAACTTAGTGATACATGGTAGGCAGTGAACCATAACTTAGTGATACATGGTAGGCAGGGAAGCATAACTTAGTGATACATGGTAGGCAGGGAAACATAACTTAGTGATACATGGTAGGCAGGGAAATGTGACTTAGTTCATCATGTGATACTAGGTAGACAGGAAACTATAATTAAGTTCATCATGTGATACAAGGTAGACAGGGAAACATAACTAAGTTCATCATGTGATACAAGTTAGACAGGGAAACATAACTTAGTGATACAAGGTAGACAGGGAAACATAACTTAGTTCATCATGTGATACAAGTTAGACTGGGAAACATAACTTAGTGATACAAGGTAGACAGGGAAACATAACTAAGTTCATCATGTGATACAAGTTAGACAGGGAAACATAATTTATTAATTCTTACACGGTAAAATATTGTCTCAACAGATGTGCCTTAATTAAAGATATAAATGTCTCTGCTGGCAATCCCAGTCACATTTTGTATCAATAAATGTGTCCTTAATCATGTACATTCTAACAAATATATTTTAAAATATTGTTTTGAACAATCATAATTTATATGTTTCTAAATTTGTATAAGTTTAAACGCATTGCATACGTGTAACCCCACCCCCCATCCACACACACATGATAAGAAAACTATAATATCTTGTATGTGTCTATTTCTTACATTGGTTTAGATTCATATACATTCGAGAACAAAGCAAAGAATATTTTTAATTTAAATTTTAAATAAAGCGCTTGGGTGTAAAAGAAAACATCCATGAAATGTACGTAGATGTTGTTGTATATTGACTGAATAATTTAATATGTTATATACTTTTCCTATATTTTAGTATGCATATATTGATCACCGTTTTTGTACTTTTTATGAATGCACCAGTTATTTGTAAGACTTGTACTTCACAGGCCTGAACATAAAGGGTGACAATGAACTTTCTCTCTAGGAGTAATATGCTGGTAAAATTCTTTTGCACTCGTGAACTGTGGGGATGTTGATTGAATGTTGTGCCAGGTCACGTCCTGCAGGGAGATGGATAACATATCACTGGTGCTTAATTAAAGAGGCTTCACCTGACAACTTGGGTTATTGGACGAAATCCCTATAAAATACCATCTGTGTATGTTACTATACAGTCAAATGTGTCTTAAGCAGCCAGGCAAGAGAAGGAGCAAAAACAGCCTTTTAAGACAACTTGTTGCTTAATACAGGTTAATTTGCTCTGAAAACATAGAAATGAGATATAACAAATGTGGCTGCTTAATAGAGGTGGGTGCTTACACAGGTTTGACTGTGTATTGTTTATTTTAAATAAAAAGTCTAAAATAATATCAGGGATGTGGATGATGCCACTTTAAGAAAAGAAATCTGTAATTATATGCAGGGTACCATAGCTTTAAGAAAGGAAATCTGTAATTATATGCAGGATACCATAGCTTTACATATCAAGTTGTTATTATGATGCGACATTCCAATATTCCTCAGTATTGTGATATTTATTAACACGTCGATGTATAATCTGTACTTTACATATCAAAGTAGTCCATGGTTTCATGTTGGTGTAAATGCTGCAAAAAACTTGTGATATTTAACAAATATAAGGAACGGAACATCTAACCTGCCACCTGACATTTTAAGTATTTTCTCAAAAAGTATCAAAGGTTCGTGCTGCACGTGCAAAATAAGGATTTTGATCAGCCTTTGTAAAGTCAATACATAATTATCTGTGCTGCATACAGATTTTAGTTTTTTTGTTCGAAGATTCTGGAAATACATAAGTGGTGGGTTAGCGTTCATAGTAATTACATATCATTTAAAAGTTGACTGTTCATAATGTAATACTTATATTTGTATATTTACACATATCGTTGCCTTACTTGTAGGTGCCATTATTTGTACTGGGACATTCCATATATTGAAAAATTGTTGACGTTTACTTTCCATGGTTGATATTTAATGTTTTTTTATGCATATATATATATATATATATATATATATATATATACTGTTATTGTACATGTGTTCACTGTTCTCAATGTTCTTCAATGGTTGTGAAATATAAATGTTCAAGTGAATAAAAACTAAATGTTCAAAGTGAATGAAATCTGAACTTTCAAAGTGAATGAAATCTGAAAGCTCAACTTGAATGAAATCTGAACGTTCAAAGTGAAAGAAATCTGAACGTTCAAAGTGATTGAATTTGGATGTTAAAGTGAATGAAATCTAAATGTTCGAAGTGAATGAAATATGAATAATCAAAGTGAATGTAATCTGAATGTTCAAAGTGAATAAATCTGAATAATCAAAGTGAATATAATCTGAATGTTTTTAATGTAATTAATTTGAGTGGTTGTGTAAACACAAGTACATATTATCTGCTTCCGGGAAAACATAGAAGATACAGAAAACCAACACAAATATTATTAAACTTGAAATGGTTGGTGATTAGACTTGAACTCAAGAATGCAATTTCAAGTACATTCTTAAATTCAAGTCTTAAGAACTGTCTAAGAACAGGTTGGTGAATTAGACTCCAGGTTTAACTTAAATTAAGGTTGAATATTAATCCTTGATCAGTTTGGTAAGTTCATGACCGACATTAGTTAACTTGTGAATATGACAATAAATCTGCCTGAATTTTGCTCAACATGTGAGTGTTACGATTGCTTACATAATTAATATAAAACCATATCAAGGTAATGGGAGAATTACGTAAATAGTATAAAACCATATCAAGGTAATGGGAGACTTACGTAAATAGTATAAAACCATATCAAGGTAATGGGAGACTTACATAATAGTATAAAACCATATCAAGGTAATGGGAGACTTACATAATAGTATAAAACCATATCAGGGAGACTTGCGTAAATAGTATAAAACCATATCAAGGTAATGGGAGACTTACATAATAGTATAAAACCATATCAGGGAGACTTGCGTAAATAGTATAAAACCATATCAAGGTAATGGTAGACTTACGTAAATAGTGTAAAACCATATCAAGGTAATGGTAGACTTACGTAAATAGTATAAAACCATATCAGGGAGACTTGCGTAAATAGTATAAAACCATATCAAGGTAATGGGAGACTTACGTAAATAGTATAAAACCATATCAGGGAGACTTGCGTAAATAGTATAAAACCATATCAAGGTAATGGGAGACTTACGTAAATAGTGTAAAACCATATCAAGAAACTATTCAGAAACCTTTATTATTGTCAGGGAAGACTCTGATTACATCTTAGGTACATGTGATATGTGTTTACATAGAATGTGACTACCGGTAGCTATTTGGCTATGCTTGTCTGTAATTATGAAGTGTCTTCACTTAGAGTCAACACTGTTGAACTTTGTAGATTTTACTTCAGCTGTATTGATGTTATTCATAATCATTCCCAGTTCAAACTACGACGGGTTTGATTGTTCTTGTCAATTTAATTCATTTTAATAGGATATAATTATTGTTCTTTCAGGGCAAAAAAGTGCTAAATGTCAATATACTAGGTACCTTTTTATACTAACTTATAAACACGTTTTGCCTCATGCAGCACTTTTTTTGAGCTTAAATGCTTTCTTTTGTTTTGTCCTGACCAAGTGCTATAAAGTTTAATATATCTTGCCTTCTATTAATTTTATGAGTAGAGAAACCTTGACTTGCTTTACATAATATGAAATTGTTAAATGAAAATGAACACGTACAAGGGTATGCAAAATTGTTAAGAACTCTTAAGAAAAAGATTTAAGATTTGTGGTTTCAAGCAGCAAGTGCCTACTTAAAACTAGACTATGATATGGTATAATGTTTAAAATTATCTCAAATTGTACCTTATTTTGAACTGTATACCATAAGTTTTCAGGTACATTTTTTTACCAAGATTTAATTTGCCTATGCACTAGACTTATTGTAAAATGCTAACGTAGTAAGGGAGGTAAGAGCAGTGCTCCAGATAAGCACTATTACAGGATATTTAAGCATTGAAATTTCTGAATAAAACACTGAAATTTAAATTAAGGGGTAAAATATTAGCATTGGTTATTTTCAATTTCAGTGTAAATGTGTTGGTTTTTAATGGCAATTCGATAAGAATGTTCATATTTACCCTTAATATTTTGAAAATAAGCATTGCATACTAATTTAAGGTGTAAAATACTCATTTGAAGAAGCACTGTCAGATCTGTCATTCTAATTTTTTTCTTTTACACTTGCAGGGAATATAATTCATTTCAATATGGTTACAAGATTATACATGTGGTTTGTTTGGTGGAAATAGTTGATGCCTTATTTGATACATTGTGCTATTGCTTTGACATGTAAATTAGGTAAAAGAAATATGATATGAAGTTAATAAAAACATTTTGAAGTAATATCAATTTTGTTCATTTTTTGAACTCCAAAATAAAACAATGCTTATAAACAAGAAAGTATATAGAGAAGGAAAGGCAACTGATTGGTATTTTATATCATTTTCAATTGTCTTAACTTCCATTCATCTCAGAAACACAAATCAAAATTCTTATATTGAAGAAAGAAATTCTCATCAAAACAATACCATTCCCAGCAATTTGTGTGTAAAAATTGTTAAAGTACTTCTGATTTCAAATGAATATACTGCAGCTAAAATAACAAAAAAATACGACAAATTTTGCTGCAAACCTCAATATCTTTAATACTATAACATAATTTCGAACCATTTTAAAATCATCTAAGATTACATGCAGCTTACATTTTATGTACAAGAAATCAGTTTCCTGGAATTATGAATGATTAATTTACCACATAAATTATCCTTCGTGTGCTATTTTATCAACATTTAGTCATGAGATGGAAGTTTCATATCCTTCTTTATAAGTCCTTGTTATAAGCATTACAGGTGTTAAACACTTCTTTCACAACATTTGTTGAACAAATTATTGCAGTTGAAAGCAAGGACTTTGAGCCACATATCGTCTATAGGTCCCTGTTTAAACAAATGTCTTTCCTGGATAGAGCCAGTACTTATTATATGAGGATAAAAGCATCATATTCATTATTATATTACAGGGAGATACCAGTACTTTAGAAGTGTGTCAGAGTCACAGAATTGAAATTCTCACAAAAAGCAAGCATGTATGCACCCCTCATGCCGCTAGATAATACCTGAAACAATATACAGCGAAAGGAAAAAGAAAGTATAAATACATATAAACGTCGACAGGTCAAGAACAATAAATGTATTGCATATAAATTGTGTATATTTGTATTTCATCATATTGTTGAATAAAAAAACAAACATTTAATTCATTTCAAAGCAAAACAATAAGAAAAAATCAATTCGTTTTCCATCACATGAATAAACTTAGCCAATAATGAAATAATTTTAAAAACCAGAATCTATACTTTCTTTTTCCTTTCAGTGTATTTAGCTAATATAAGTTCACTCTTATCGGTATGGTTGAAGACATTAATGTGTAAATGTATGGTTGATGGAATATCGTCCCAACATGATCGAACATGACCATTGACTACATTGATGGAAAATGAAGTACTAACAGAGTGTGACTTTCACTACGCAGTATCAATTTTGTTTCATTTTATTTTATACAAAATCGTGTCTTCCAAGGCGAGTGATAAAGTGCGCAATCTCCAGAACACTTACCTTTCCAATTAAGTCAAGAATAATTGCTAGGACAAAAAATATGTTTTCCATATATTTTCGGGCTGATTCTGATCCATTCTGCGTTTTCGTATGATCAATGACTTGTATAGTATAATTCCTGGGTATCATCAGAGACGTGTATTATGTCTCTGGTATCATCAATAGAACGAGATGCCATGTACATAACTTGTTATGTGTTGAAATGTCGTTAAATGCGTTTCCAAAAAAACAAATACTTAATAGATCTACTTACTTTGTTGTACAGTAAGTACTCTCTCTTCTGGTCCGTAGGTTAAACGCTTTTTCTCATGTTCGTTCTTAAACACCAGGCAAGGACTAATATAGATCTATATAAGTCCTTCGCCCAGGATTAATATAAAAGAAAACGCTTAACGGTTGAAATAACCCTTCCAAGTTTCGTGTTTTAAAGTAAAGAGATAAGCATCACCTACTTGTATTATAAATGGTATGTTCTCACTTTCCCGACCTTTATTGTTTGAAATAGAAAAAGTAGTTGGGTGGTGGAAATGTATTGTTCGCATATAACAATAGATTTAAGTGGTGATAATTGCTCTGGTGGGCTATACTTTTTGAGGAAAAAAATGGTTACACGTTCTCTTTATTTTTATGAAAAAAAGCACATAGAGAAACTGAATAATGCAATGTTTTTTTTTTCAATTTAAACAAGCAATATTTAATTAAATTATCAGTATATTTTAAAATAAACTTTAACAATTTATGATTATCAGTAGAGAGAGAGAGAGAGAGAGAGAGAGAGAGAGAGAGAGAGAGAGAGAGGAGAGAGAGAGAGAGAGAGAGAGAGAGAGAGAGAGAGAGAGAGAGAGCATCTCGTCCAAGTGCAAATTCAAGGGAGGATTTATATATGATTAAAAACCACATTTTTATCAACAAATATCAGTCATAATTCATATTATTTATCATGATAAATTAAAGTTTGCCTTATACATAGTTTATGCAGGCTTTTATTTTCATTTTTTATGGGCAGTGTAGAAAAACACAGGTAACTTGAAGCGCGAATTGGAAAGTTGGGAACATGAGATTGTTTGCTAAATTAAAATGTTGGGAAAGTGAAAACCTCATAAATATAAGACTGGTATTTTTCAAACGACGAGCTGCAAGTTGTGATTAAAGCAGAGCGGTAGTGTAATGGATAGAGTGTTGGCCGCTCACGCCAGAGGTTGCGGATTCGATCCCCCGATTGTCCCGATGCCTCTCACAAAACGACACTCAGTACTGGTTCTACCCAGGAAGCGGACTCGATAGCGTTTCATATAAGCTCTGAGCTTTCATTGCAATCGAGCTCAAATGAATTAGTATTATTTAAGTTGTGATTAGACGTCAATATTAATACGGCCAATGGTTCACAAATGACAGAGACGCTACGAATATTTTTTTAAAACTGAAAATGACGCATTCTCACTTACATAAGGAATCTTAAAAGAGATCCTGGCCTGACACAATAAAGGGGAAAATAGTACGATAAATGTCGAATACGTATTTTATGAACATGAACTAGCCAGCAGAAGCAGCTGTAACAGCAGTATTTATACAACCAGAAACATAAATAATAGAAACAGCAACGATAAAGTAGTCTATAGCGGCACCGGGTCCGAACCTACCCTACCCTATCCATCACACACACGAGATTTAAAAGGGCAAAGTACATAGTCCGGCGAAAATTGTGAATTGTTGTACCAAAACTCCCACTAGAATTTGGGAACTCTCACCTGAGATATAAAACCCCATGTTGGACCCAGCCCAAACTCCCCCCTGCTGTAGCACATATTGTAGGAGTAGACGCTTCCGAAATTGTAATGCATATATCACAAAACGTATGGATTTACTCGACATATAAAACAGAAGATACCTTAGTCCGCAACAGGACAACGATATCGTGCACCTTACACGTATCACATTATGACGAAGTTTTTATTGTCAAAACTAATCATGTTTAAACATTTTATCATCTAATCATTTACAGAAACAGCAAATGCTATGCACCTTGACAATATTTTGATAATGCAAATGAAATATCAGCTCCAACAGGTGTTGTGTTAATATTATCACGAGGTACGGAATCGCCACCACGGTAAGATAAATGGGTGACGTTTGACGGTCATTTAATTCATTCTTCATTCTTGTCTTGCCACGTAAATACTGTTTTAATAATATTCTCACTATGTTTGCTGTTATTTTACTTTTGGCAACAAGTCTGCTGTTTGCGAATGGAATCAGTAAGTACACGGACTGATAAATCTTTGCTCATCACATCTTCTGCTTCCGAAACAGCGTTAAAGCTTTTTTAATTCGCTGAACTAGTTGTAAAATGATTTTTAGAAAAATCTAGAAATAACCTTAGTGAGCCATGTTTTTTTTTAATATTAATGCTATTTCCGATACATCTGAAATGTCGCATGCCACCTGTCTTTTCAAAGACACGATAATTTCTTACAAAAAAAAAAGCAACAGCATTTTTTTGCCATTTACAATATTTGTCAGCAATTCGTTAAGCTATTGTTTGGAATAAAGGAAATAATGTTGTTTTTATTCCATTTATTCAGCCAGTGGACCAACAAACTCGTACATATCTGTACCGGGAAAGGTGCTGCCAGGCCCAATGTCGCCGGGTTCATTTAAGGTGGCGCGGGATTTAACATTAAACCAGTGTGCGGCAGAATGTTCATTAGAGTATCATCTGAACAAGGTAATGTATCTAATTTTTACTCATTTGTTACAGTTCGATAGGGAAGAAAGCTCAAAGATTATATAAACCGCTCTCGAGTTCGTTGCCTATGTAGAACAAGTATTGAGTGTTTTTAAGAGGCCGTCGGATCGAGGTGGTGATCGAACCCGCAACCACTGGGTGAGCAGCAAACACTCTATCCACTGATCTACAACATCGCCTCAAACTTATTAACAGGGTCCCTTTAAAATGAGATTCCGTGTTTTAAACGACTTCAGTTGCAAGATACATTGCGTAATTTTAGCATGACTGGGTTTCAACGGACAATACATATCATTTGTATGCTTTAAAAAGTCCATTCACGTGCATGCAAAAATGTCTTTAATATGCAAAAATGTCCTTAATATGGGCTGTTTGTTCATTGATATGCTATAACTGTCATCAAGATGCAACTGTTTATACAAAGGGTCGTATAAAGAGCACGAAAGTGGCTAAGTATGAAGAGGGAAACTGGCTCCTGTTTCACCAATAAATTGAAGCATAAACTTAAATACTTAAAAAAAACTTACATCTAAGCAAAGCACCCAGGCGATCATGATTTCAGACTGGTTCTAACAAAAGTGCATATGGTCTCATTGATATTAATTTAATAGTAAATTTGAGTTAACTGTTTAAGTGTTTGAGTGAAAATCAACAAAACTGTTAGTGGAACAGACCTGTAGCCAGAAAGCGAATCAAACAAAAACTACATATGGCAGTTGGCCAGTATACATTTTTTTTATAAACAATAAATATTTATAATTTGGCTGTTGGAATGGTAGAAAAAGTTAAGTCTTTTGTCGCAGTTAAAGTCACACCAGCTCCAGTATCACGTCAAAATTATTTTTCACAATAATAAAGTGTAACTCAATGCATTATCTATGCGTACATTTAACTTCTATATAAGTTATATTATCCATAAAATATAACCATAAAAATACTCAAATCAGTTTAATTAATGTCCGGTTTCTTTTCATGCTTCGCACATGGTCGTCTGCAATTAGCCCGTCCGGTGTGTTCATTAGTTTTTGGCTTCCCTCCATAAATAATCTCTATAAAGAAGTAACTATTGGCAGACTGAGCGCGTGATTGGTCTTTCGATATCCAACTTGAAATCGATCCTGATTCTAACCTTACCTACCTCCAGTATTGAAGAGTTACATTACTTGAATAACGAAAGACAAAAACACATACACAAAAAAAAAACAACAAAACAACAAAAATAAAAAACGAATAACAAACTAACTTCTAGCTGCTTTAATTGCGAAACAAATGGATTGATTGATCGGATATTTAGCGTAATTTTTATGCCATCGAGGGCTAACAGACGCTAAGTTAACCTAATCACTGTTTCCTTGGATCCTGAAAGGTTAACCAATACTCGAGAACACCCCGTCTCCGCAAGTAACTGATAACTTTCCCACTTGAATCAGCGGTGCGAGACGAATGGTATCGAAAAATAATGTCGTATATCAATCATCAGGAGACTGTTAACGGGATTCGAATCACGACCTCTGGATTGATAGTCACAGGTTATTGTGAAACAAAAGTGTTACTACAAATTTTGGCAATATTACTACAATTCTTTTTAAAAAAAGTCACTTGATTTTTCTTTACTATTCACAACTGCATGCTATAACTTCAGTTTCATTGTTACGCCTTCGAGTATGCTTCGGCCAGCCGAATGTGCGTTCTTACTAATGTGACGTCACTCGTTCTGCACGGTGGCTATCTGGGTTTGTTGCCCAACTCCGCTATGCAGTACTTCGAGAGATCGAAAGGTTCGTATAACTGACATACTTTACAATGATATTCGGAGTTGATGATACATAATCTTTGGATTGTTTGGTATAATGAACTGATATATATTTTCGATTATCCACCAAAAAATAAGGATGGACAGCTTTTTATTATTTGCATATTCGACTTGCTGTCAATTCAGGTTAGGAGATGCAAAATAAAAAGTCTTTATAAGGCTCTGCAATATGCCGCACTACCACTAAACATAAGCAATGTTATAATCAATTAAACATGTAATAATCTCCAACACGTATTTTTTTTAAGAATCGAATTCTATTGCTTTTATATTTTCTTCTGTAAGGTATATTGTAATATATAGTGAAATAGTTAAAAACTATACTAAGTTCTTAAAAAAATGTGTCACTACCATCTGGGCGACTATCGGTTTTATTAATTTTCTGCTTCCATTCAGAAATAATTTCTATATATGATAATACTTCATAGCAAATTGTGGAGTTTTTATTCAAACTATTTGAAACTATATCTAGACCTACATTTCCAATTTCAGGCACCTATCTGAATTTGTTTCAACCATTTCCGAATCAAGTGCTTGAACAGCAGACGACTTATTTTGCCGTGTTTCACAATATGACGCTGGAGAAATGTGCGCTGTTCTGTCTGATCGAGTCACGTGATACATGCATGTCATTCTCATATAGCCAAAAGAAACAGGTATGCATGATCAAGCAAACGGGCAAATACGCATTTTGATTAGTTATGTCCACATAAATACGCAATCGGTAAAGTTTATACAAGCCGGGAATCTGAATTTCTGTCATGTTTCGGCATGTGCATTGTACATAAGTGCATACATGCTTTGTGGCAGCACGAATTGAGCGTACCATACCAGTACCTGACTTTGAAGTAAAATTTCACCAGATACACACAATGGAATTAATTTCAATCATACTTCTGCTCTGCTAACAATTTCGAATTTTGTACTTTTCAGAAATTCCGCTGAACACTAATAAAATATTTATTTTACATTTGTACTTATTTATTCATTTTTGGTGAAAAACGTAGAATATGTAATTTTTTCCAATTTGATTTACTTATATTACAGGTGTGCGGACTGAGTAAAGTGTTTTTCGCCAAGAACAATGGTCAGAAAATGGTGTCCTCTTCCTACTACAGCCACTACCATTACTTCACTAGTAAGTTTTGACCCACCTGTTATATCAGGTACTAGTATATATTGATCCGGCGACAACGACGTGTTTTTGTCATGTGTCGTCTGCTACGACACCGCTGTGAAATTTCTTGTTCTAATCTATGAATGTCTGGTATCTTGTATTTGTAATGGCATCAGTTAGAATTTCGTGATGTATGTTCGATAGATAAGAGTCATAATCAAACGTTTGTCTGATACTCAAGTCAATATGGATATTACGACATCGCCAACTGCAAATGTCAAAATGTTCGGTATATAACGAGAAGACAGTGTCTTTACTAGATAAAGTTGAACTAGACTAGCTTAAAACTTTATTGAACTATTTTATTCATCCATACACACATATATGATTGTTTCAGGTTTCTTGCTTTTATATCCTCTATATTTTATTGTACATATTATACGCACGAGTATTAGCATCAAGTCGTCAAATGATCGGTCCATAGTAAATATTCTCAAAATGTATTATATGCGATCGTTTTTCACCACAAACTTTCATAATATTGTTTGTCTTAAAGCCCCAACTGCCCTATAAAAGCCACAAGATGGCTCTGGGGCAGGTTTCATATAATTCAGCACATGATTTAGGGAATCTTTTCTTAATAATTCACAGTCAGCAATGCATTGTTTTTGTTATAATTTTGCATAGTAGATCTACTAGATTATTGTTAATATATTTAATTGGCAAAAGTAACTTCCAAAAAGTGTTTGATATATGCAGTTTGAAAAAAAAAGTTTATCTCCAACTGCCAAAAATGTTAAATTCGAGCGAGATTCACTCTATACACCTGGATCTGTGTTAAT
Source organism: Panopea generosa (assembly GCA_029582155.1). Lineage (NCBI taxonomy): Eukaryota > Metazoa > Mollusca > Bivalvia > Adapedonta > Hiatellidae > Panopea > Panopea generosa. Next base: position 33,339,468 of record CM055901.1, on the reverse strand, counting down.
TCACCATCAGCAGATAGCCTAGTGTAGCGTTGTAATTTGATAGTCCCCTCTTACAAATATTTATTACTCTGGCAGTAAAAGTTTTGGGATTTAACCACCGTTTTGCTGATTTTCGCCGTCATAAAATTAGGTTAAACACCCATTCAGCAGTTGGGACATTATTCTATTATTTACGTTGCAGCATGGCCATGTAATGCTACGATTCCTTGGAATTATTCCCCGAGAGCCATAGCATCGCCATATTTTCCCTATGCATCACTGAAGGACGTCAGATGCCATCTGCGTTTGGAGGCACCCGCGGGAAAACAAGTGGATTTGAAATTCTCCACGTTTTTCACACAGAAAGACATTTGCAAGACAGCAAACGACGGACTGTCCATTATTGATGGCGACTCACCAAACGATTCACTTCTCTCCCGACTGTGCACGTCAGAACACTTTGCGAATCGTCGTTTCCAGTCTTCGTCTGGCTATTTGTATTTGGAATTTTCAACCGAAAGTATACCAATAGCGTTTAAAGCCGTGTATGATTTCAGTAAGTTTGACATGTATTTAAGTCTCACTAATTATCCCCCCTTAGTGACGGTAGCAAGGTTATTGCGCCCAAGAAATTAGAACTGTGTTAATCGGTTTGGCATTATTTTTGTTTAAATGCTTACAGTGGTCATATTTCTTTGTACATATCTAACATTGGACCATTTCTATGAGTTCTACCAAGTTTGGATGACATTGGATACTATATGATGAAGATATAACAGTTTAAAGATACGTAGTGATACATTGCCACACATGACTAGAGTTGTCAAAAATAAAGCGGTGTCATCAAAACATCAAAACTGTGAGAAAGCAAACTAGTCATTCCCATGTTTTTTCCCTGCATATTTGGACTTACAGAGGGCAATACATGAGAACAAGATACTTTTAGAACCATTGATTTTATATGAAGAACATAACAAAATTAATTGATGTGTGAGACGTTTAGTGTATGATTCTTTTAAGAGCGTCTGCTTAGCACGTGGTGTCTGATATTACTTATTTCCTTTCAGGTACACTATATAGGATATTTGGCAAATAACATAACTATTTCATATGATCTTTCCACTTTTCCAATGTGTCTGTCTAATCGCATATATCTTTTCGTGTGACATGTCAACTTATTGTTGTTAAAGATAATTTGTTAAGTATAATCTATCTAGATATAGGCCTACATAATTATATTTAAAAATACAGGTAAAAGAAACATCCAAGTAACGAATGAATCATGAGCTTTCAAATCCGTAAAACATTAATGGACCTCTGTGTTTCTTACGCTATTTAGCATGATTAGTATATGAACATTTCATTTTTCAGTAACTGTGGATCCTTGTGCTCAGTCGCCATGTAAAAACAACGGCACATGTTTACCCCATTCCGGGCAATACTCGTGCGCATGCGTCGCCGGATATACGGGTACTCAGTGCGAGACGGAAATCGACGAATGTGCAAGCTCGCCCTGCTATCTTGGGGGCCGCTGTATAGACTTAGTAAATGGATTTAAGTGCAACTGTCCAAAGCTTCTTGGTGGGGTAATCTATCTATTTTTTGATAAATATGACCTTCCCGTTATGACATTATTTAAAACACAAAAATACACTAATCACATTGGCATGCATTAGTAGTATATACGTCTGTCTAAGATTTTTTTAAACCCATTATCCGAGTCGTATTGATAAGAAATTGAAACGTAATATATATGTATGATTTTTCATGATTGTCAATCTGAACTTTAAATTAAGAATGTTTGCATTTTGATTTTTATATACATCGTTCAAGATGTTTTTTCTTATTTACTGTTTTAGATTTTAGTATAAAACGATAAGCATGCCTTTAAAATATTATTTATACTCTTATTTTTCACTTTCAGAAACTTTGTAATGAATTTGTTGGTCTGTGCTATTTAAAGCCTTGTCAAAATGGAGGCACGTGCTCACCGCGTGGTACTGACAAATATATATGTAATTGTCCCCATGGTTTTACCGGAGAGAACTGTACAAAACGTGTTATAAATCCTTGTGACAAGCAGCCATGTTTAAATGGCGGCAAATGCACATCTAACCAATCTCAAATAGTATCCGGAACATACTCCTGCACATGCGTAGCCGGGTTCATCGGAAGTAAATGTCAAACAAACATTAATGAGTGCTCCAGCAACCCATGTTTACATAGTATCCAGTGTACTGATCTGATTAACGATTACAGATGCGAATGTCCACCATTTTTGTCAGGAAAAACATGCGAACAATTCATAGGAATATGTTCCAAGAAGCCATGTGTTCATGGTGAATGTAAACCAACCGGAAGAGACAACTATACATGCAGTTGTGCGCCTGGATATACGGGAGTAAACTGCGATTCGTCATTTATCAACTTCTGTCAACCTACCCCGTGTGACCACGGTAAATGCACGTCTTATTTAGACGGACCGTCTTGTGACTGTGACCTTGGCTACGAAGGATTCTTCTGCGATAAGAAAACAGATTACTGTGCACAAGTCGTCTGTAACTACGGCGAGTGCGTGACCGATGACTACGACTTCAAGTGTAATTGCATAACGGGATATGAAGGAAGGTACTGCAACCATACCATCGACCATTGTTTGGCAGCCGACTGTAATGGCGGGTATTGTATTAACACATTGACCTCTTACTTCTGCGTCTGCAAAGACAAAACCACGGGACCAATCTGCGACAACGAAACGAACAATGCTTGTGATGATGCCACGTGTAAGAACGGAACATGTGTCGAGAATATTGGCAGGTTCGTGTGTGACTGTGAACTAAGCTACACAGGGACCATGTGTGACACACAGATTGATTATTGTATCACTTCACCATGCACACACGGGCAATGTGCAAATGTTCCTGGCGGATATCAATGCAAGTGTGAGGATAATTACACCGGTACAAACTGTGAAAATGTAATAGATCACTGCAAAGTAAATAACCCGTGCGTTTATGGGTTTTGTGACAACAACCAATATGAGTTTAAGTGTGTCTGTGCCGTTGGTTACCATGGGGATCTGTGTCAATACAGGCCAGACGAAGTCGCACCAACCACTTTAACAACGTCAACCACACAGAGACCGACATTTACGTCACTCATGGCATCTACAACCATCTCTGTTCCCGCAATTCAACAACATTTTCAATGTTCAAAACACACCTGCAATCACGGAAAATGCGATCCAGATTTCCCGAACGTCTGCAACTGTTTTCTAGGCTACAGCGGGAGATGGTGCGACACTTTTGACGGATGCACGAAACGAAACCTATGCCTCAATGGTAATTGTTCGGAAACAGGCTCAAATGGATATTCTTGCGCATGCGAGCAAGGATTCAGCGGATCTAATTGTGAGGTCAAGCTTTCAGGTATGTAGGCCCCCTAACATAAAAAAATCAGAACATTTATGTGTAAATGTATATTGTTACTTCATAACATCATAATAATTTACTAGTTCTGCCTTGCTGATTGTGCTAGGCCCAATGCATGAACTAGTTGCACCTTTGGTCAATCACCACTTTTGATCAAGGATTGGTGTTTCTCTAAATTAAAGGGATTATATTGACATAATACTGTCAATTCATTGTACTAAATAAACACGCCCAGCATGAAGATACACTTATAACTTAGAGATATATACGCGTCTAAAGTGTCTAATTACATAACCTCTTTATTACAAACATCGGGTTTCTGAAGCCACGTTTTTGTTTTTGTTTACATTCGCCAGTTTCAACGAACCGCTTTCGGGTTTCCGATCAATCGTTCCCGATCTCGTTTTCGAGGCTTTGTTCGGGAAGTTTACGGAGTTCAATGTTAACATTGCGCAATACTTTAATGCGGTTCGTATAAAAGTTTTGGCCGATATTCAATTACTGTTAATTTGATAACTTTCAAGTAAATAAAGGTTATACGTCAATACATAAGCATTATTTTGTGCACACTCATACAGGAAAAGTCTGGATTAACAGCGTGTTTGTGTTACTTGCCAATATAATCCCTTTAAGCTCTCAGAGGGTGCATAAACAGATACAACGGTTTCATGTAATGCATTGCAGAAGTAAAATACTCAACTAAACATGTTAATCCTTACCATGGTGCTTGATGGCCATAGTGGATTTACACATAATGACGTTTTATCAAACTTTACCACTAAACTTTTTTTTATTATATTCTTAATTTTTTAATTCTAATAATTTGACGAATTTTAAATAATAACATTTTTTAAGACTTGTCAAACCTAACAATTAATTATTATATTATTACCGTTATATGTTTAGACGTCTATCCACTAAACCAGTAATTGATGTCTGAAATAAAACAATATATCATTTTATATTGTTCACACAGGTAAAATAGTAAAAAAATGATGACTCCATATTCGAGTAATGACATATAACATTGTATATTTTGGAGTGTAACATAATGTTCTCATATCGGGCCTTTGGTTGCTTTTAGATATTGTGGTCTGTATGAGGATCTGGAGAAAAGCCACTTGATACTTAAATTCCAAGCCATTATGTACATTCACGTTTTCATTGTTAATCTTGTTGAACGTCTTAATATATACAGTTCAGGGGCGTAACTTAAAAACGATGTGTAGGCACAGTTTAAAGGTTCCGTCGGCATGCTCTCCCGAAAAAAACCCAGCTACACTGTCGTAAATGAGTTTTTGCGTATATTTCTTATGTTTTCTGGAGCCAGGTTATCCTTAATATCTTGTAATTCACTTGAATTGATACTAAATGTAATGTTTTAAAGTTTGTTCACTTTAAAAATGGAAAAATGAATCAGTCTTCTGTCGCATGGTTTCATGTGTCTATTATTTTCATACAACAGGTGTAACAATGTTTATAGTATAACGTCTGCCTCCCTAGGGATCCAATTTTGTTTGCATTTTTGGCATTTTTATTTTTTCGATTTCTCAGAAAAGTGTAGGACAAGCCTACAGTGCCAAATAGAAGCTACGCCCCTGCAGTTGATTGTCTTATTTGAAGTACATCACGTTCCTTTGCCTTAAATTGAACAAGCCATTCTGAAATAGCATCTGTAGCTTTGTTTGTACTTTCATAATGTTACAGAATTAAATTCTAGCTTCAACTTCAACCCACAAATTTGGAAAGACGACCTATACCCTTGGAATTGGGAATTTTAGCAGCGTTTTCATTAAAATTGAGAAAACTTTTGAGTTGAATTTATTTGTTCAACTTTATAAAACTTCTACACATGCTTAACTGACCATTTTATTAAAGAAGTTATTTCATACTCAATTCAAAATGGGGATAACTTTGTTTATTTTATCAAGGAATTATTGCAAATTTTACTACAATAATTGAAGCTTTCAATTGGGATTTTTTACCACTCAGTTGGGAAAAAAGGATATTATTTGCCGAAAAACAACAACAACACTGCGTTTAGATAATCGGCATGTTTATATAATTTTGTTGAATATGTAATGTCAATATCCATCTTCATATAAATGTAATGTCACTACAGATGTTGGTCCATGCAGCGCCATTCCTTGTCAAAATAATGGCGTTTGCATTGCAAGTAACACTTCCGGTGAAGGCGCCACCTATCGATGTCTTTGTGTGAACGATTATTGGGGAGACAATTGCGAACATATCAACACGTGCAACCGACAAACATGCATCCGAAATGGAACGTGTGTGCCGTTTGGAAATTGGATACGGTTCGTTTCTAAAATTGAATTAAATTTAAACAAATGATACAAATGTAAAAAGGACGGTTGTTCGTTTACTTTTAAGAAGTTTAATCAGTTATTTTTGTTTCATTTCTTCAAGCAATAGTTATTCTATAGACCAGGAGTTATGTAGATGAGGAAAACTTATTTAGAAATTCCCGCAAAATCTCGCGAAAAATTATGTTCAATTAAGTTTTATGCCCATTTATCTCAGGAATACAAAGCAATATTGCTACTTTGCAGAATAAAAATCTCAACAAAACAAGACTTTCCCAGCCATTCATGTTTAAAACTGTTGAAGTACTTAAGATTACAAAATGTGTTTACTCTTCTACTAAACACAACACAATAACTTGAAATGAAAGTTTACTTTAAACTGTAATATTTTAAATCCAAGATCATTTTGCATGACCAAAGCATCATAAAACATTAACGGTTAGACATCTGCATACTTACATTTCATATATTTTAGAAACCAGTCGTCTGGGAATTTTGAATAATTAATTTGCCAAATAATTAATTCTTCTAGTAAACAATAAGGTAGGAGATATAATTTTCCTTTCGTTCTATCTATGAGTCCTCGTTTCAGGAGATTACGCTTTAGTGTTAAAACATTTTTTTCTTTTGATACTATGCGAAAACCCTTTACCTAACAGTGATTTTAATACGTTGCATTACTGTTTTGAATTTCTTAAAATATAAGATGATATAAATTCTGACGAACATACGAAAGTGTAATGCATTTATTCAAAGTTTAAACGTTTCGTGGGCCAAATGTTATTTGAGTATGTTATTTTTACAAAATGACGAGTTTCGCCATAGCCTGGTCTGTAGATTTATGTCTTGCTGTTCGCAAATAGTTATATCCATACATATCGTATATCATACATTGTGAACATGTATCTGAAAAAGATTCCAAATATCGGAAATACTGTTGTTGTGATTTCAATTATCTCCCTTTATGAAATGATATTACTATAATTTCACTGTATCTTCATGATCCAATGGGTTTTAATGTCTGTCCTTTATATAATGTATAATAAGTTATGAAACCCCACCTGGATCCTACTCATATAAAGCTATCAGTTCATGTATGTAAATTGTCCCCCAATCCAGATGTGTTGCATTTAATACCATAGTACATGTAGATCTATATAAGCCATGGTTGACACCAATTCTAGTTGGTTGGCAGATACCTTGATCTTGTTCTATGGTTTGCATTACATAGATAGGCGCGCTGGCCGTTCCCTGGTCTTTAGATTTATATTCGGTTGTTCGCAAATAAGTATCTCCATAAATACATTTAGAAATAGTTTATTTTTCTTCCAGATGCGAGATGTTTCCGTTAGTTGGATCTAGCAGTGTATCTACATCGGTTGGACTTCCTTTCTGGTCAGGTGCGTTCTTATACTCGGGTTTATTTTTACATTTTGTTTTCTCTATGTGATAGCTATATCAGTTGTGTTTTGATATTTAGTTTCAACATATGTTTTCATTCTTGTAGAGTTTAGCATGTATAAACGTTTCAGCTTTGGCTACAATGGTACCTGCGGAAACTCAAGAAACACGGGAAAGAATTTCACTGGAAAACATGTGGAATTTACAATCATTTATTGCATTATAGTATATGTACAATATAATATATATGTATAATCTGTGTATTGTTTCTTGTAGGAAATATGGCAAAGCAGACGACAATTTTTTTCTATTATTATGTTTTACTTTTATATAATTAGATGCTAAGCATTTTTATCTGTTATTATGTTTTTGTATTTTGTTGAATGTTTTGATTTTTATATTGTTTGCCAAGTCCTTTCTGCGCGCTATTTTACTATTTTTGAAAAAAAAAGAAGGTACGTAATTCCAGGTGAGATGTTTTAATCTTTTCTCTCATTATAGAAGTCCGGTGTTTCTTTATTTGTCAAGATAACTCCATTATTTAGTATTCTAATATTAGTGAATATGTTGTGATTAATCATGTTGTCAATAAACCTTTAAGTTTTCCAACGCCATTCTGACTCAATTTGCCTATCGTTTATTTTTATGAGGTTGATGCGACGATACAATCGAGAGGAGAGCAAGTACTTACGTCCATGTAATAAAGGCTGAATGGTACAAAGAACATACAAGTCTGACCACGTGACTGTATTCATCCATAATTCGGTTACTGTTGGCTGGTCAGGGTCTGACCACGTGACTGTAGTAATCTATAATGAGGTTACTGGATATATGGCGTGATCGTGCTGTTACTGATTTTGATGTTTAGAAATTTGTGAAATACATTTACAAACTAAAGTTGGAGCTTTATTATTAGAACCTGTATATAGTAAACCCTTTCAAAGACTTATATAGAAGGATAGGAAACTTGCATCTCTCTAGTAAATGTTTATAAAATAGCATGCGAAGAATATATAATTTGGCAAATTGATCATTCAAATTTCACAGGCAGCTGATTCCTTTTACATAAAATGTATGTGACTGTAGATGTTTTATACTGTTTTAATCACGCAAAATGGTTTTGAATTTAAACTATGGCAGTTTGAAGTAAAATTTGAAGTACATTCCTTGATTGTTTTAGTTACATTCTACACATTTTGTAATCATAAGTCCTTCATCAATTTTAAACACAATTTGATGAAAATGGTTTCGTTTTGTAGAGAAGCCCATTGTGTAAATAAAACAAATGTTTTTCTAAAATGAATGGAAGTAAGGAAATTTAAAAATAACGAAGTAATTAGTCGATTTCAAAAATTTAATAAATCAAATTTTATAATGATAATAACGACAAATCAGTTCTCATATATATTATTTTAAGCATTTTTAACATTTTCTACTGGATAAAATCCTCTCTTCTTCCTGCGGAAAAGGCCGCGGTTCACTTCCCCATAAGCAAATCCATCTTCATTCACCGGGACCAACTGCTTTATGTGGTCACCTAAAACACAAATAAACATTCTTTCTTTGTAAACAAAACCAAACTCTCTATCAAAAAGGTTAATACCATGAAATAACGTGCATATGTGATTCATTTCTTATATTAAAAAAAGACTGACATGCTAAACTTTATGATAGTTTTATAATAATTTTAATAAATAAAACTATTTGACTGAAATATGAACACATACATCACAATGCAACTGATATATGAAACACAAAGTAACCACATGTATCACACTATATCTGACATATGAAACACAAAGTAACCACATGTATCACACAATAACTGATATATGAAACGCAAAGTAGTCACAAACATCACAATACAACTGCTCTATGAAAGGCAAAGTTACCACATGTATCACATTATAACTGATATATGAAACACATACGATTGCTGTGATTTCTGTGTAACCACGTGTATGACTGATTACAATGTAACGAATACAATAACCATAGAATGCAACTACGTGAAGGTGGCCCTATCTAATTACTGAACACAATTATCAATACTAGACTTGAATTAACAAAAGACACGATGTCGCTTACTTACCATTTTTCAACTTTAACTGGTTTATTTCCGAACCTGCGTATGGCTCTTTTACCACATGTGTAACACGAGGCCCTTGTATGACGTCAAGCCTAACAGTTGCTCGGTCCACGTGATCTCCTGTAAAACGGTATTTATAATTGTCAGTATCATTACACTTTGAATAATTGTCTGTAATATAGAATATTATTACATTCATGTGAAGGTATATGCCGTGCTAGTAATATTAACTGTATAGTATGCATACTACCAGGAGTATGTATTGATTGCGATTGTATTATTCCCTGTCGTTGCGGCCATCGCGGCATCAAAATAATTTATTAAATTAAGCAAGGAATTATACAAGTCCTTAAAATAAGTAAAGTTAAAACAACGCAACAACCATCGTCGTATCGACTTTTCACCATCGTAGTTTCAACTTTTCACCATCGTTGTTACACTATCGTTGTTTCACCTCTGTTGTTTCGACTTTTCACCATCGTTGAATAAGCGAAACTACTATAGCGAAAAGTCGAAACCACGATGGCGAAAACGCGAAACTACTATAGCGAAAAGTCGAAACAACGATGGTAAAAACGCGAAACTACGATGGCAAAAAGTTGAAACACTATTTTTTGTTTATATATTGATATCATAGATTTTTTTTGCTTTGAATTGCAAGCTTTGGGTAATAATGTTTCTTCGTGTTTTATGAGAATACTTTAATTTACTGGAAGTGACCTTTCTAAGAAATTACAAAATGAGCCACGACTACGTTATCAAAGTTATAGCGCAGTGAATAGTGTTTTTACCAATATGAAATATTCATTGATACATTATCCAGTAAAGACCACTTCCATTTGTAAAACAATAACATATGTATAATAAATAAGTATTGCATGCAGTAAAACGAGTATATAATGTTACTTGATTAAATAAGAGTACTACATCATTGATCGGGAGTAATTAATGTTAGATACATATTGTTATTTACAATGGATTAATATTAAAGATCATTCCAGCAATCACGCTATTGCAAGATTAAATACTGATTTTTCTACTCACCAGTTGCGTGTATGTCCAACTTTGCATTGCCACGTTTGTATTCCTGAAACAATATAAAAGTAGATTAATGGAATAGTAAATCATCGCTGATTATAGTTATTTAAAGTGGTGTTTAATAGACAATAACCTTCTTTAGTCTTGTCTATGGTTAATTAAAATAACGTTTCATAAATACGTAAGTTCGTTATGACAAAAATAGTCCAAACATAACACGTGAATATTATCGAAATAAGGTAAAACATTCTATTAAGTGTTCATTACAAAGATAGCGTACCTGCAACACCGGGATGTCAATACTTTCAATAGAGCAGGTACTTTCTATCAGTGATATTATATTTTGGAGATCCCAAACTTCAATCTCCACTGGCAAGCTGTAAATACAGAATGAAAATACATGTTTGATAGATACACACACTATTTTCCAAAATGCCAAGTTGTAGTATAATCCAATGTTTGCATTAAAGCATAAAATCGAAAACCGCCGAGTGTCAAATCTGCAGTATCTATGTATCATGTACATGTTTTTGTCACTCACAAAGGATATTGACACATACAAACACAAACACAGTTTTAATTGTTTAACAACTTAACAGGTTAAATGTTTATCGCTAATGTAAAATATATAAAAATATACACATACCTTTCTGTCTCTCCTTGAAGAAGTGGTCATCTGTATGTGCCTCTGTAAACAATCAAGTACAATTTCGGCTCGCGACACTTCCCTCGTGATATATGCCTCCCGTAACTCTAAACTATACACATACCTGTCTGCTTCTCCTTGGAAGTGGTCATCTGTATGTGCTTCTGTAAACAATCAAGTACAATCTCGGCTCGCGACACTTCCATGGTGATATATGCCTTTCGTAAATCTAAACTATACACATACCTGTCTGTCTCTCCTTGAGAAGTGGTCATCTGTATGTGCCTCTGTAAACAATCAAGTACAATCTCGGCTCGCGACACTTCCATGGTGATATATGCCTTCCGTAAATCTAAACTATACACATACCTGTCTGTCTCTCCTTGAGAAGTGGTCATCTGTATGTGTCTCTGTAAACAATCAAGTACAATCTCGGCTCGCTACACTTCCCTCGTGATATATGCCTCCCGTAACTCTAAACTATACACATACCTGTCTGCCTCTCCTTGGAAGTGGTCATCTGTATGTGACTCTGTAAACAATCAAGTACAATCTCGGCTCGCGACACTTCCAAGGTGATATATGCCTTCCGTAAATCTAAACTATACATATACTTGTCTGTCTCTCCTTAAGAAGTGGCCATCTGTATATGCCTCTGTAAACAATCAAGTACAATCTCGGCTCGCGACACTTCCCTCGTGATATATGCCTTCAGTTACTCTAAACTATACATATACAAGTATGTCTCTCCTTGAGAAGTGACCATATGTATGTGCCTCTGTAAACAATCAAGTACAATCTCGGCTCGCGACACTTCCCTCGTGAAATATGCTTCATGTAACTCTAAACTATACACATACCTGTCTGTCTCTCCTTGAGAAGTGACCATATGTATGTGCCTCTGTAAACAATCAAGTACAATCTCGGCTCGCGACAGTTCCCTGACGATAAATGCCTCCCGTAATTCTACAGAGATCTGAAGAAACATTAAAAAAATACAATAATGACAAACTGTTACGTGCATTTATCAGTGGTTAAGAATTACAGTATATGAAATGGCGTAACATGATTGTTATTAAATGAATTAATAGATAAAATTATCAGTTTTATAGTAACATTTTAAAAAAAAAGATTTATGATTGAAAGCCAACATTTTATAAACACGTTGGTTCGTCAAACAGCAGAAGGCCATCTAAGCAACATTGGCGTCTATATTTTGTGGATACTAGAACTTGAATATATATATCAGTTTTGTTTATACTTAGATAATACATTATTTAGCAAGATGGTGTTTTAAAAAGGAAATTTGGGGGTGTATCATTGGATTAAAGAGTGACTGTGAAATAGTAATGCGCTAAAATTGCATTGATTATATACTCCTAAAAGCCAGCTTTTTTTCTTCTATTTCTTTTTTTTGAATGGGATTTAACACCATTTTTAACAAATTTCAGATTATATATGGCTATCCAGTTTTACTGGTGGAGGAAGACCTAAGACACTGAGTCAGACTGAGTAGAAACACGCAAGTAACTGGAAACTTTTTTGTTTTTGGAGCGAGCGGGACCCGAACCTATGACCTTAGTGGTGAGATGTAAATGGTCTTAGACTACTCGGCTACGGACGACCCAGCTTATTACGTAGATATATTTATAATACAGTAATGTTATAACTAACCTCCTGTGCTCTTTCCAACTTTATTTGCCATTTCTGAAGAGCTTCTTTGTACGTGCAATGTTGTTTTACTGCTTTTTCTTGTAAAGTCTCTATCAGTTTCATTCGCCTTTCATCAGTTTTCTTTATAATGGCCTTTATTTCGGCCTTTTCATGATTGTGCATAGCTCTATGGTAAGCCTGAAATTAATTTAATTAGATATGTGACGGTCGTGTTAGTCCATATATGGCAAATAATCATGCTATTTAAGGTTTTGTTTATACGAACTATCTGGTCAAATGATCCCTTCGAAGCATTAAATGGACCTTAAAATATAAAGTGAAATAGCAGACTCGGTTTAAGGGAGTTTGTTCATGAACTCCACTTAAATTTAGAGGAAATATGGAAGTGCTGGAGCTTCCACAAATCATACACAAGCACTTAACAGCTGGACAGACGTATGGGACAACCGCGTGTTTCGTTTTCAACAGTACAGAGTTCACTAATGATCTGTACCAGAAATCGTATCCTCAGGTGATATTGGATATGTCAATGTAGTAATAAACCAACTTTGAGAATAAGACAACCACGTGTTTTAATTACAGAGTCAACTGCATGTGTGAGCAATTTTATCCTCAGATCATGTTTGATATGTCAAGGTAGTAATGAACACAATAAGTGAATAATAGAATCCTGTTTCCTTCTTTGTTCTAATTACAGAGTCAACTGAATGTTACGTTTGTGAAACCGTATATTATAGTACTTATTATATACCAGACATATAACTTAAGAACAAGGTAGAAAGACAATAAAAAAAGTTCTCTTTTCACTCACCTGTCTATCTTCGTCGACAACAATACGTTGTTTCTCCAGCTTGTCCCTGGCCTGTTTGTATTTGTTGTCAAGCTTCTTTATAGTTTTTGTGTCATCGTCTTTGTATCTGAATATATGTTATAGTGTAGGCTTTAAACTTATGTATTTTACTTCGAGTATGAGACACGTTATTACAACTTAGATAAGTCACGTTCGAAATCGTCCTTAGTATGACCAGCGTGATGGAGGATCGATCCCACGACCCTCTGATCATGGTTCCGATGCTCTACATCTGAACTATGTGCGTCTCACTACACAGTTACGCCCCTTTCCCCCATGGTACTAACGCTTAAAAAGAAGGCCTCTGTCATTCGGTTTTAAAATATTTTCAAAATGGTTCATGGTAGATATGATTTCTTGCTGCAGGGGAGTAGAACAAAAGTTGATATAGCATATACTGCAATAAGACATCAATGGTGTTAAAAATGTGACCTTAATAGGATTTCAACATATGCATGTATTTATGTGCATTTGAGGACTTCTTTTTCCAAAAAAACTCAGGGTGTCACTGCACCCTCTTTAAAAAAAAAAACGTGGCCAATCTACCAGTTATTGAGCACTTTTATGTAGGTTTACATTCCAGCTATGAAAAAAACCTTCTATTTGGAATTATTTTTTTATCATGGAAATCCTAGACCTTATTTTATATAGAACCAAGAACAAAGTTCAACTGTGTAGTGAGACCTGTACTTCTAGATTAACTTTGTATCAACACCGTCTTTGACTTTAGCTTACGTGCGTTGCTTGGCAGATTTAGAATCAGTATTATACACATGTGCCTTGCCATTTCGTACTTCGAATGGCATTCACAATAAGCATATATTATTCGGTTAACAATTATGAATGGGTTAAGGAATTAGCTTATTCTGATAATCATTTAGTGCCATTTTAAAATCTATATTGTTGTAAACTATCTCTCCAATATGTTGTTGAATCGCCTAGTTGATTTATGGTATAGTGCAATAGGAATTAAGTATTTAAAACATACATTATTTTCCACTGTTAATTGTATACATATGGTTTCAGTTACAAATAACAGTTAGTGCCTAGTATTTCAAATTATATTTCTAAGGCTTTTATGCTCAGAAAAAAATACCTTTAATACGAATGACTGCTTATAAGATATATTCACTTTATTTTAGTTATTGAACATTTCATGTTTAGAATTTAGAATTGATTATTAAAATATCAAATTTGTTTGACTGATATATAATTTATCTATAATGTGTATGCATATACAATGTAAATTGTGTATTGTCGTTATGTCAATCAGATTGAAACTTGAATGGACTCTGAATATGCCAACCAAACGGACTTTAAGACGATTCTCTTCTAATATGTGTCCACCAAGCATGCACATTTTTAATGAAGTTTAACGCCATTTTCAACACAGGTTATATATGGCATTTCTAGTTTTACTGGTGGGAGAAGACCTCAGATTGTGGTCAAGTAGCTGGCAAACGTTCTCACATAAAGTTTTAGGTCAGAGTTGGATTCGATCCACTTGACAACGGCTCCTTATATTACGGGGACCCGCGGGGGACCCACATAGTTAGTTGGTTTTAGTAATTAATACGCACCTAATAGATATAACGATTAACATAGTTACAAGACGACCGGCCAAAATATTCCCTTTATGAAAATCATTATGATTTTTAGCCATACACAAAGTATTCCATAGTTTCAAATTAAAGTACATATTTACTTACGATTTTAGTTCCAGTGCAAATTCCAAAAACTTGTCTGCATTTTGTTTCAGAATATCCGACTTGTGTTGAAGACGTTCTTGTATAATGTCCATTTCCCGAAACAGCTTTCGTTCACCTAAAGTTAGATAAAAATGCCGCATTAATTCTATATACCATATTTTTTAATACAGATTTTATCTACGTTAATCGTCTCATGGGCCGGTATGTGTTCCTTGAGCGGTCGAGTAAGCTAAGTGCGTAGATCACCCTTTAGATTTCGCGGGTTGCCCGCACCGGGAAACACCCAACTTGAATTTCTGCAATGGTATAATCGGAAGAAGAAGAAGAACAGGTGTGAGTTAGCGGCACCTGTCTAAGCGGGTGACTTTCTATGGAAATAGAAAGGGGAGGAATGTAGTAATTTCGGTATATGTTTGTTTAGTAGCCCGTTTGGCTCCATGGGTGAGCACTCTGTAAGTGTCCTCGGTCGCGGTTCGAGTCCCGTTTAATTTTTTCTCCTTTACTTTTTTATCGATCGAATTTTTCTTATATTTAACTAGTTTGTTTTACCTTAGGACGACAATTAATTGTTGAAGCATTCTTTGAACATGCGCATATCAGTACAAACAAAAGGGAAGTAAACTATTTCAGAAACACTAATGAGTTACTGTTGTTACAGTAACTGTTGTTTCTGCTTAGCTGATAATTATAATGGAGAGAACTATAAAAAATGTTGAACATGCATTACACATATAATATGTATATATATATATATATATATATATATATATATATATATATATATATATATATATATATATACTGATGTATATTAAATACCTGTTCCGGAAAAACTAGTGGCCTTCATTCTATCAATATATTCTTCATTTTTGTCAAGAGTTGTCTTGATGGCTTCGCTGTGGCTGAAACAGGTTTGTGCCAATGCCTCGTAATGCTGCATCCAGTACTGAATGTCGCTCGCCAAACTGAAGATAAATAAAAAATTGTCATTTTAAAATAGATCTAAATACATTTTAATTCATCGAATATACCAATTATATCGTGTTTACACTTACTGGGCAGCAATACGAATATTTATTCGTTTAAGCAGATTTAGTCCATCCTCGTCGTCATCTCCGAATGGGTTTAAAATGCCCGGGTATTCGATTTGCTTTTCTTTATCAGCTGTGGTATTACCAATATCAACGTCTTCTTCATCGCCAAACGGATTTAACGATTTTGGGTATTCATCTTTCAAGGATTTGTTATCGCCAGATGCCGCTGTCTCGTTATTATTTTCATTTAAAGGATTCATCTTTTAAAACACGTCTTTACTGTCCAAGGTTCAGATCAGAAATGACGTTAATGTTGTCATGCGTTGCGACGTTAAATACGGGCGGATATGACGTCATTGACGTTGTGCCCTGGATATGTATTATAAAAACAAACATCGTCGGATTGCACTGTTTACTGCATTATTAAAACAGTACTGTATTGTTTGTTCACACGATGTAGCCTACAGTCAACAAAAGCGGAAGTTGCGGGTCCGTCCGGCGACGATTCATTAGTTGCTTGAAGAAAACGTGCCGAATGAATTGCTAAAATACAAACTTGGTTATATCAAAGTAGTGTACAAATATTCATTAAGCCTGGAACCGAGACGGTTTCAGATTATTACTATGATAATGATAAAGTTGACTTCAAACATATTTTATTTCTGAATTTATATACAATGAGTAAACAAAACATTGGTAAACAATAATAAAAACGTATACGAACGAAAGCATACTGCTTACTGAGTGCTTCTCCTAGTCATACTATAAATTACACGGTGCAAAGGTAAACTAATTTATAAATAAATATGTGAAAATAAATTAATGAAAAGAGAAAGATAGGATTACAATGATGTTTTGACGATTGCTACATATTTGACTGTTTTTTTTTAAAAAAAATAACCGTCAATTTGAAAGAAAACTTGGTGACTCAGGGAAAGAGAGGGATAAATTACATCAATAAAAATATGCCTGCTTGAACCGTTTTGTGTTTTTATAAATGTAGGTACTACATCGGAATTTCGATTATTTGTCTCAAAGTCAAATAGTTTTCTAGCAATGGTTTTTAAATTATCCTCGTTTGTACAGTTCAGTGATATCAGCCTTCGAAGATGTCGGCACTCTGTTGATAGTGAAGAGTTAATGATATCGTCAGCATTACAAGAGCCAGTAGCTCCATCCTAAAGTAAAGTGGTTAATCATAGTGTAGTGACGGCATCATAATGACAAATAACCACATCGTAATGTAAAGTGGTTAACCATAGTGTAGTAACCGCATCATAATGACAAGTAACCACATCGTAACGTAAAGTGGTTAATCATAGTGTAGTGACAGCATCATAATGACAAGTAAACACATCGTAACGTGAAGTGGTTAATCACAGTGTAGTCACTGCATCATAATGACAAGTAACCACATCGTAACGTAAAGTGGTTAATCATAGTGTAGTGACCGCATCATAATGACAAGTAACCACATCGTAACGTAAAGTGGTTAATCATAGCGTAGTGACTGCATCATAATGACAAGTAACCACATCGTAACGTAAAGTGGTTAATCATAGTGTAGTGACTGCATCATAATGACAAATAACCACATCGTAACGTAAAGTGGTTAATCATAGTGTTGTGACCGCATCATAATGACAAGTAACCACATCGTAACGTAAAGTGGTTAATCATAGTGTTGTGACCGCATCATAATGACAAGTAACCACATCGTAACGTAAAGTGGTTAATCATAGTGTTGTGACCGCATCATAATGACAAGTAACCACATCGTAACGTAAAGTGGTTAATCACAGTGTAGTCACTGCATCATAATGACAAGTAACCACATCGTAACGTAAAGTGGTTAATCATAGTGTAGTGACCGCATCATAATGACAAGTAACCACATCGTAACGTAAAGTGGTTAACAATAGTGTAGTGACCGCATCATAATGACAAGTAACCACATCGTAACGTAAAGTGGTTAATCATAGTGTAGTGACCGCATCATAATGACAAGTAACCACATCGTAACGTAAAGTGGTTAACAATAGTGTAGTGACCGCATCATAATGACAAGTAACCACATCGTAACGTAAAGTGGTTAACAATAGTGTAGTGACCGCATCATAATGACAAGTAACCACATCGTAACGTAAAGTGGTTAATCATAGCGTAGTGACCGCATCATAATGACAAGTAACCACATCGTAATGTAAAGTGGTTAATCATAGTGTTGTGACCGCATCATAATGACAAGTAACCACATCGTAATGTAAAGTGGTTAATCACAGTGTAGTGACTGCATCATAATGACAAGTAACCACATCGTAATGTAAAGTGGTTAACCATAGTGTAGTGACCGCATCATAATGACAAGTAACCACATCGTAACGTAACGTGGTTAATCATAGTGTAGTGACCGCATCATAATGACAAGTAACCACATCGTAATGTAAAGTGGTTAACCATAGTGTAGCGAATGCATCATATTGACAAGTAACCACATCGTAATGTAAAGTGGTTAACCATAGTGTAGTGACTGCATCATAATGACAAGTAACCACATCGTAATGTAAAGTGGTTAACCATAGTGTAGTGACTGCATCATAATGACAAGTAACCACATCGTAATGTAAAGTGGTTAACCATAGTGTAGTGACTGCATCATAATGACAAGTAACCACATCGTAATGTAAAGTGGTTAACCATAGTGTAGCGAATGCATCATATTGACAAGTAACCACATCGTAATGTAAAGTGGTTAACCACAGTGTAGTGACTGCATCATAATGACAAGTAACCACATCGTAATGTAAAGTGGTTAACCATAGTGTAGTGACCGCATGATAATGACACGTAACCACATGATAATGTAAAGTGGTTAAACATAGTGTAGTGACCGCATCATAATGACAAGTAACCACATCGTAATGTAAAGTGGTTAATCACAGTGTAGTGACTGCATCATAATGACAAGTAACCACATCGTAATGTAAAGTGGTTAACCATAGTGTAGTGACCGCATCATAATGACAAGTAACCAAATCGTAACGTAACGTGGTTAATCATAGTGTAGTGACCGCATCATAATGACAAGTAACCACATCGTAATGTAAAGTGGTTAACCATAGTGTAGCGAATGCATCATATTGACAAGTAACCACATCGTAATGTAAAGTGGTTAACCATAGTGTAGTGACAGCATCATAATGACAAGTAACCACATCGTAATGTAAAGTGGTTAACCATAGTGTAGTGACTGCATCATAATGACAAGTAACCACATCGTAATGTAAAGTGGTTAACCATAGTGTAGTGACCGCATGATAATGACAAGTAACCACATGATAATGTAAAGTGGTTAACCATAGTGTAGTGAATGCATCATAATGACAAGTAACCACATCGTAATGTAAAGTGGTAAACCATTATGTAGTGACCGCATCATAATGACAAGTAACCACATCGTAATGTAAAGTTGTAAAACCATATTGTAGTGACAGCATTATAATGACAAGTTACCACATCGTAATGTAAAGGGGTTAATCATAGTGTAGTGAACGCATCAGAATGACGAGTAACCACATTGTTATGTTAAGTGGTTAATCATAGTGTAGTGACCGCATCATAATGACAAGTAACCACATCGTAATGTAAAGTGGTTAATCATGATGTAGTGACGGCATCATAATGACAACTAACCACATTGTAATGTAAAGTGGTTAATCATGATGTAGTGACCGCATCAAAATGACAAGTAACCACATCTTAATGTAAAGTGGTTAATCATAGTGTAGTGCCTGCATCATAATAACTAGTAAACACGTTGTAAAGAAAAGTGGTTAAATCATAGTGTAATGACAGCATCATAATGACATGTAACCACATCGTAATGTAATGGGGTTAATGATAGTGTAGTGAACGCATCGGAATGACAACTAACCACATTGTAATGTAAAGTTGTTAATCATAGTGAGGTGACCGTATCATAATGACTAGTAACCACATCATCGTAATGTAAAGTGGTTAAACAAAGTGAAGTGACCGCATCATAATGACAAGTAACCACATCGTTATGTACAGTGGTTAATCAATGTGAAGTGACCGCATCATAATGACAAGTAACCACATCGTAATGTAAAGTGGTTAATCATAGTGTAATGACCGCATCATAATGACAAGTAACCACATCGTAATGTAAAGTGGTTAATCATAATGTAGAGACGGCATCATAATGACAACTAACCACATTGTAATGTAAAGTGGTTAATCATAGTGTAGTGATGGAATCATTATGATAAATAACCACATCGTAATATAAGATGGTTAATCATAGCGTAGTGACCGCATCATAATGACAAGTAGCCATATCGTAATGTAAAGTGGCTAATCATAGTGTAGTGACTGCATCATAATTACAAGTAACTACATCGTGACGTAAAGTGGTAAATCATAGTGTAGTGACTGATTCATGATGACAAACAAACACATCGTAATGTAAAGTGGTTAACCATAGTGTAGTGACTGCATCATAATGACAAATAACCACATGGTAATGTAAAGTGTTTATCATAGTGTAGTGACTGCATCACAATTACAAGTAACCACATCGTAATGTAAAGTGGTTAATCATAGTGTAGTGACTGCATCATGATTACAAGTGACCACATCGTAATGTAATGTGGTTATTAATAGTGTAGTTACTGCATCATAGTGACAAATAACCACATCATAACGTAAAGTGGTTAACCATAGTGTAGTGACTGCATCATAATGACAAGTAACCACATCGTAATGTAATGTGGTTATTCATAGTGTAGTGACTGCATCATAATGAGAAGTAAGCACATCATCGTAATGTAAGGTGGTAATTCACAGTGTAGTGACGGCATCATAATGACAAGTAACCACATCGTAATGTAAAGTAGTTATTCACAGTGTAGTGACGGCATCATAATGACAAGTAACCACATCGTAATGTAAAGTGGTTAACCACAGTGTAGTGACGGCATCATAATGACAAGTAACCACATCGTAATGTAAAGTGGTTAACCATAGTGTAGTGACGGCATCATAATGGCAAGTAACCACATCGTAATGTTAAGTGGTTAATCATAGTGTAGTGACTGTATCATAATGACAAGTAACCAAATGGTAATGTAAAGTGGTTAATCATAGTGTAGTGAATGCATCATAATGAGAAGTAACATTTATCGTAATGTAAAGTGTTGAATCATAGTGTTGTGACTGCATCATAATGACAAGTAACCACATCGTAACGTAAAGTGGTTAATCACAGTGTAGTGACTGCATCATAATGACAAGTAACCACATCGTAACGTGAAGTGGTTAATCACAGTGTAGTCACTGCATCATAATGACAAGTAACCACATCGTAACGTAAAGTGGTTAATCATAGTGTAGTGACCGCATCATAATGACAAGTAACCACATCGTAACGTAAAGTGGTTAACCATAGTGTAGTGACCGCATCATAATGACAAGTAACCACATCGTAACGTAAAGTGGTTAATCATAGCGTAGTGAACGCATCATAATGACAAGTAACCACATCGTAACGTAAAGTGGTTAATCATAGTGTTGTGACCGCATCATAATGACAAGTAACCACATCGTAATGTAAAGTGGTTAATCATAGTATAGTGACCGCATCATAATGACAAGTAACCACATCGTAATGTAAAGTGGTTAACCATAGTGTAGCGACTGCATCATATTGACGAGTAACCACATCGTAATGTAAAGTGGTTAACCATAGTGTAGCGACTGCATCATAATGACAAGTAACCACATCGTAATGTAAAGTGGTTAATCATAGTGTAGTGACTGCATCATAATGACAAGTAACCACATCGTAATGTAAAGTGGCTAACCATAGTGTAGTGACCGCATCATAATGACAAGTAACCACATCGTAATGTAAAGTGGTTAACCATAGTGTAGTGACCGCATCATAATGACAAGTAACCACATCGTAATGTAAAGTGGTTAATCATAGTGTAGTGACTGCATCATAATGACAAGTAACCACATCGTAATGTAAAGTGGTTAACCATAGTGTAGTGACTGCATCATAATGACAAGTAACCACATCGTAATGTAAAGTGGTTAACCATAGTGTAGTGACCGCATCATAATGACAAGTAACCACATCGTAACGTAAAGTGGTTAATCATAGCGTAGTGAACGCATCATAATGACAAGTAACCACATCGTAACGTAAAGAGGTTAATCATAGTGTTGTGACCGCATCATAATGACAAGTAACCACATCGTAATGTAAAGTGGTTAATCATAGTATAGTGACCGCATCATAATGACAAGTAACCACATCGTAATGTAAAGTGGTTAACCATAGTGTAGCGACTGCATCATATTGACAAGTAACCACATCGTAATGTAAAGTGGTTAACCATAGTATAGTGACTGCATCATAATGACAAGTAACCACATCGTAATGTAAAGTGGTTAACCATAGTGTAGTGACCGCATCATAATGACAAGTAACCACATCGTAATGTAAAGTGGTTAACCATAGTGTAGCGACTGCATCATATTGACAAGTAACCACATCGTAATGTAAAGTGGTTAACCATAGTGTAGTGACTGCATCATAATGACAAGTAACCACATCGTAATGTAAAGTGGTTAACCATAGTGTAGTGGCTGCATCATAATGACAAGTAACCACATCGTAATGTAAAGTGGTTAACCATAGTGTAGTGACCGCATGATAATGACAAGTAACCACATGATAATGTAAAGTGGTTAATCATAGTGTAGTGACCGCATCATAATGACAAGTAACCACATCGTAACGTAAAGTGATTAACCATATTGTAGTGACCGCATCATAATGACAAGTAACCACATCGTAATGTAAAGTGGTAAACCATTATGTAGTGACCGCATCATAATGACAAGTAACCACATCGTAATGTAAAGTTGTAAAACCATAGTGTAGTGACAGCATTATAATGACAAGTTACCACATCGTAATGTAAAGGGGTTAATCATATTGTAGTGAACGCATCAGAATGACGAGTAACCACATTGTTATGTTAAGTGGTTAATCATATTGTAGTGACCGCATCATAATGACAAGTAACCACATCGTAATGTAAAGTGGTTAATCATGATGTAGTGACGGCATCATAATGACAACTAACCACATTGTAATGTAAAGTGGTTAATCATGATGTAGTGACCGCATCAAAATGACAAGTAACCACATCTTAATGTAAAGTGGTTAATCATAGTGTAGTGATGGAGTCATTATGATAAATAACCACATCGTAATATAAGATGGTTAATCATAGCGTAGTGACCGCATCATAATGACAAGTAGCCATATCGTAATGTAAAGTGGCTAATCATAGTGTAGTGACTGCATCATAATTACAAGTAACTACATCGTGACGTAAAGTGGTAAATCATAGTGTAGTGACTGATTCATGATGACAAACAACCACATCGTAATGTAAAGTGGTTAATCATAGTGTATTGACTGCATCATAATGACAAATAACCACATGGTAATATAATGTGGTTATTCATAGTGTAGTTACTGCATCACAATTACAAGTAACCACATCGTAATGTAAAGTGGTTAATCATAGTGTAGTGACTGCATCATAATGACAAGTAACCACATGGTAATATAATGTGGTTATTCATAGTGTAGTTACTGCATCACAATTACAAGTAACCACATCGTAATGTAAAGTGGTTAATCATAGGGTAGTGACTGCATCATAGTGACAAATAACCACATCGTAATATAAAGTGGTTAATCATAGTGTAGTGACCGCATCATAATGACAAATAACCACATCGTAATGTAAAGTGGTTAATCATAGTGTAGTGAATGCATCATAATGAGAAATAACCATATCGTAATGTAAAGTGTTTATCATAGTGTAGTGACCGCATCGTAATGACTAGTAGCCACATCATCGTAATGTAAAGTGGCAAATCAAAGTGTAGTGACCGCATCGTACTGATAAGTAAACACATTTTAATGTTAAGGGGTTAATCATAGTGTAGTGACGGCATCATAATGACAAGTAACCACATCGTAATGTAAAGTGGTGAATCATAGTGTAGTGAATGCATCATAATGAGAAGTAACATTTATCGTAATGTAAAGTGTTGAATCATAGTTTTGTGACTGCATCATAATGACAAGTAACCACATCGTAATGTAAAGTGGTGAATCATAGTGTAGTGAATGCATCATAATGAGAAGTAACATTTATCGTAATGTAAAGTGTTGAATCATAGTTTTGTGACTGCATCATAATGACAAGTAACCACATCGTAATGTAAAGTGGTTAATCACAGTGTAGTGACCGCATCATAATGACAAGTAACCACATCGTAATGTAAAGTGGTTAACCATAGTGTAGTGAATGCATCATAATGAGAAGTAACATTTATCGTAATGTAAAGTGTTGAATCATAGTTTTGTGACTGCATCATAATGACAAGTAACCACATCGTAATGTAAAGTGGTTAATCACAGTGTAGTGACCGCATCATAATGACAAGTAACCACATCGTAATGTAAAGTGGTTAATCATAGTGTAGTGAATGCATCATAATGAGAAGTTACCACATCGTAATGTAAAGTGGTTAATCATAGTATAACGACCGCATCATAATGACAAGTAACCACATCATCGTAATGTAAAGTGGTTAATCAGAGTGTAGTGACCGCATCATAATGACAAATAACCACATCGTAATGTAAAGTGGTTAATCATAGTGTAGTGACCGCATTATAATGACAAATAACCACATCGTAATGTAAAGTGGTTAATCATAGTGTAGTGAAGCATCATAATGAGAAGTAACCATATCGTAATGTAAAGTGGTTAATCATAGTGTAGTGAATGCATCATAATGAGAAGTAACCATATCGTAATGTAAAGTGTTTATCATAGTGTTGTGATTGCATCATAATGACAAGTAACCACATCATTGTAATGTTAAGTGTTTATCATAGTGTAGTGACCGCATCGTAATGACTAGTAGCCGCATCATCGTAATGTAAAGTGGCTAATCAAAATGTAGTGACCGCATCGTACTGATAAGTAAACACATTTTAATGTTAAGGGGTTAATCATAGTGTAGTGACGGCATCGTAATGACAAGTAACCACGTCGTGATGTAAAGTGGTGAATCATAGTGTAGTGACCGCTTCATAATGACAAGTAATCACATCGTTATGTAAAGTGGTTAATCATAGTGAAGTGACCACATTATAATGACAAGTAACCATATCGTTATGTAAAGTGGTTAATCATAGTGTAATGACAGCATCATTATGACAAGTAACCACATCGTTATATAAAGTGGTTAATCATAGTGTAGTGACCGCATCATAATGACAAGTAACCACATCGTAATGTAAAGTGGTTAATCATAGTGAAATGACCGCATTATAATGACAAGTAACCATATCGCTATGTAAAGTGGTTAATCATAGTGTAATGACAACATCATTATGACAAGTAACCACATCGTTATGTAAAGTGGTTAATCATAGTGTAGTGACCGCATCATAATGACACGTAACCACATCGTAATGTAAAGTGGTTAATCATAGTGAAGTGACCGCATTATAATGACAAGTAACCATATCGTAATGTAAAGTGGTTAATCATAGTTTAGTGACTGCATCATAATGACAAGTAACCACATCGTAATGTAAAGTGGTTAATCATAGTGTAGTGACTGCATCATAATGGCAAATAACCACATGGTAATGTAAAGTGGTTATTCATAGTGTAATGACTGCATCATAATGACAAATAACCACATCGTAATGTAAAGGGGTTAATCATAGTGTAGTGACTGCATCATAATGACAAATAACCACATCGTAATGTAAAGTGGTTAATCATAGTGTAATGACTGCATCATAATGACAAGTAACCACATCGTAATGTAAAGTGGTTATTCATAGTGTAATGACTGCATCATAATGACAAATAACCACATCGTAATGTAAAGTGGTTAACCATAGTGTAGTGACTGCATCATAATGACAAATAACCACATCGTAATGTAAAGTGGTTAACCATAGTGTAGTGACAGCATCATAATGACAAATAACCACATCGTAACGTAAAGTGGTTAATCATAGTGTAGTGACTGCATCATAATGACAAATAACCACATCGTAATGTAAAGTGGTTATTCATAGTGTAATGACTGCATCATAATGACAAATAACCACATCGTAATGTAAAGGGGTTAATCATAGTGTAATGACTGCATCATAATGACAAATAACCACATCGTAACGTAAAGTGGTTAATCATAGTGTAGTGACAGCATCATAATGACAAATAACCACATCGTAATGTAAAGTGGTTAATCATAGTGTAGTGAATGCATCATAATGACAAATAACCACATCGTAATGTAAAGGGGTTAATCATAGTGTAGTGACTGCATCATAATGACAAATAACCACATGGTAATGTAAAGTGGTTATTCATAGTGTAATGACTGCATCATAATGACAAATAACCATATCGTAATGTAAAGGGGTTAATCATAGTGTAATGACTGCATCATAATGACAAATAACCACATCGTAATGTAAAGTGGTTAACCATAGTGTAGTGACAGCATCATAATGACAAATAACCACATCGTAACGTAAAGTGGTTAATCATAGTGTAGTGACTGCATCATAATGACAAATAACCACATCGTAATGTAAAGTGGTTATTCATAGTGTAATGACTGCATCATAATGACAAATAACCACATCGTAATGTAAAGGGGTTAATCATAGTGTAATGACTGCATCATAATGACAAATAACCACATCGTAATGTAAAGTGGTTAATCATAGTGAAGTGACCGCATTATAATGACAAGTAACCATATCGTAATGTAAAGTGGTTAATCATAGTTTAGTGACTGCATCATAATGACAAGTAACCACATCGTAATGTAAAGTGGTTAATCATAGTGAAGTGACCGCATTATAATGACAAGTAACCATATCGTAATGTAAAGTGGTTAATCATAGTGTAGTGACGGCATCATAATGACAAATAACCACATCGTAATGTAAAGTGGTTAATCATAGTGTAGTGACTGCATCATAATGGCAAATAACCACATGGTAATGTAAAGGGGTTAATCATAGTGTAGTGACTGCATCATAATGGCAAGTAACCACGTCGTAATGTAGTGTGGTTATTCATAGTGTAATGACTGCATCACAATGACAAATAACCACATCGTAATGTAAAGTGGTTAATCATAGTGTAGTGACTGCATCATAATGACAAGTAACCACATCGTGATGTAAAGTGGTTAATCATAGTGTAATGAATGCATCATAATGAGGAGTAACCACATCCTAATGTAAAGTGGTTACCCATAGTGTAGTGACCATATCATAATGACAAATAACCACATCGTAATGTAAAGTGGTTATTCATAGTGTAATGACTGCATCATAATGACAAATAACCATATCGTAATGTAAAGTGGTTAATCATAGTGTAGTGACTGCATCATAATGACAAATAACCATATCGTAATGTAAAGGGGTTAATCATAGTGTAGTGACTGCATCATAATGGCAAG
The DNA here is from genome assembly GCA_029582155.1 of Panopea generosa. Taxonomy (NCBI): domain Eukaryota; kingdom Metazoa; phylum Mollusca; class Bivalvia; order Adapedonta; family Hiatellidae; genus Panopea; species Panopea generosa. Next base: position 33,311,662 of record CM055901.1, on the reverse strand, counting down.
TAACCACGTCGTAATGTAGTGTGGTTATTCATAGTGTAATGAATGCATCATAATGAGGAGTAACCACATCCTAATGTAAAGTGGTTACCCATAGTGTAGTGACCATATTATAATGACAAATAACCACGTCGTGATGTAAAGTGGTTAATCATAGTGTAGTGACTGCATCACAATGACAAATAACCACATCGTAATGTAAAGTGGTTAATCATAGTGTAGTGACTGCATCATAATGACAAGTAACCACATCGTGATGTAAAGTGGTTAATCATAGTGTAATGAATGCATCATAATGAGGAGTAACCACATCCTAATGTAAAGTGGTTACCCATAGTGTAGTGACCATATCATAATGACAAATAACCACATCGTAATGTAAAGTGGTTAACCATAGTGTAGTGAATGCATCATAATAAGAAGTAAGCACATCATCGTAATGTAAAGTGGTTAATCATAGTGTAGTGAATGCATCATAATGGGAAGTAAACACATCATCGTAATGTAAAGTGGTTAATCAAAGTGTAGTGAATGCATCATAATGGGAAGTAAACACATCATCGTAATGTAAAGTGGTTAACCATAGTGTAGTGAATGCATCATAATAAGAAGTAAGCACATCATCGTAATGTAAAGATGTTAACCATAGTGTAGTGAATGCATCATAATAAGAAGTAAGCACATCATCGTAATGTAAAGTGGTTAACCATAGTGTAGTGAGTGCATCATAATGAGAAGTAACCACATCATCGTAATGTAAAGTGGTTAATTCAGTATTGGTAAAACGAAAACATTGGAAACAAAAAGTGGAGTAGCATAATAAAATTGCATAACTGATTCATTTTGAACTATCAACGTTTTCTTCAATTATATTTCTATTAATATTTCGGAAATATCAGAGAATTTCGCGTTGTTGACAAAGTTACACTAAATGAAACATTTAACGTTTGATAGTATAGTGTTTTCCTATCTCAATTTTCAATTATGTTTTTGTGTTCACTATTCAAACATTACAATGGTTTTGAAATGGAAATGTAGTTAGAGATTGATATAGTCGATGTTAAAATAACATCATCAACTGACTTTAACCTTTGAATGTATAACAGCTTCAATACAATGGATATTTCGACAGTAACGTATCGCTGCAATACGTTGTTAGATGTACTGCTGTACAACAAGTTTCCTTGGAATCGTTTTTCAACTGTGGGAGGAGTTACGTCCGCGAGATTGTTGATTCAAAGCGTGAAGTAAAATTAAAGTTTAAAGAACAGAGGTCCGTAATTAAGTAAAAAAATAAATAAATCGCACTGCTATCACCACAGGATCATGTTCAGACCATTTACGTGCTGTACAGGAAGTTCCGTTTAAAAAAGATTACAATTGTATGAGGAATTGCGGATGTATGATGGTTGAACTGAAACGTGACTGACGGACAGACGGACGTACATCATTTCAATATCCCGCAATGTTCTTAGAATTGCCAGGAATGATATTTGACAAGAACTATCGTATTATTTACAATGCAAGATCGTTGATGTTTTCACTTCAAAATGAAATATAATAAAATGTGCGTGTTTTACATGAAGGCCCACAACAGTAAAAACAAGTTTAAAAGAGATGTGTATCACAGGTGTAGTTATATAAAAGAGATGTGTATCATATATGTAGTTATATAAAAGAGATGTGTATCATATGTGTAGTTATATAAAAGAGATGTGTATCATATGTGTAGTTATATAAAAGAGATGTGTATCACAGGTGTAGTTATATAAAAGAGATGTGTATCATATATGTAGTTATATAAAAGAGATGTGTATCATATATGTAGTTATATAAAAGAGATGTGTATCATATGTGCAGTTATATAAAAGTAATACTTAATTGACTACAAAACATTTATTATATTAATTTCAATTTTTCGATTATGATAAAAATACAAAAAATCAACTATTTTAAACATTCGCTACTGGATAAAATCCTCTCTTCTTCCTGCGGAAAAGGCCGCGGTTCACTTCCCCATAGGAAAATCCATCTTCATTCACCGGGACCAACTGCTTTATGCGATCACCTAAGACACAAATAAACATTCTTTCTTTGTTAACAAAACTATGACCAATTTCTCTAAATTTGACACAAAATAGAATGTATGTAGAATATACAGTGACAAAATAAAATAATGTACACATGTGTTTGATATTTGACATAAATAAAGACTGATATGTGCGCAATATTTATGATTATGTGAACCCATACATTACAATATAACTGATAAATGGAACACAAAGTAACCATCACAATACGAGTATTGTTGTGTAACATGCACGTAACGCTGAGGGTACTGTAACTAATACTGTAGTATGTAACTATGGAAAGGTCATCCCATCCTAATAATTAAAAATAATCTTCAATACTAGAATTTAATTACTTACCATTTTTCAACTCCAGCTTGTTTATTTCCGAGCTAGCATATGGCTTCTTCACCACGTGTATAACACGAGGCCCTTGTAAGACGTCAAGGTCAACTGTCGCTCGGTCCACGTGATCTCCTGTAAAACATCGGTATTATTACACTTTGTATAATTGTCTGTTATATGGACTATTATTACATTCATGTGAAGGTATATGCCGTGCTAGTTATAATAACTGTATAGTATGCATATTACCAGGAGTATATATTGATTGCGATATATAGATAATGTCAAGTTGGAGTATTAGGGAAACAAATGATTGCAAGTCATAAGATTTTAATAAATTATTTTTACTTCGTGTTTAGTGAGGAAACATGTATTTGCTTTAAATGACAAAAATGACCCTCGAATACGTTATCAAAGCAAATATATTAAGCGGATGGTAGAGAAATCAATAGAGTGCTGGTCGTTCACGCTAGAGGTTTCTGGTTTGATCCCCAGATAGACCCAGTGGTATATATATATATACAACACACTCAATACTGATTCTACTCAGGAAGTCCACTCGAGAGCGATGTATAGAAGCTCTGAACTTACTTTGCAACCGAACTAAAATAAATTAGAATAAACTGAAGCAATCAACAGCGATATTTCTCTTGGTGTGATATTTTGTAAAAAGATTCAATGATTAAGAATAGCATTGAAATAAAGTCATTGTTTGTATATCTAAAGATAGGAGGAGCTCACTATTTGCGTGTATGTCCAACTTTGTATTGCCACGTTTGTATTCCTGAAACAATATAATGTTTGATTAATAGAATCATAAATTACAACCTCTAATGGTTATTTAAGGCGGTGTTTATTGAACACGAACCTTCTTTGATAAATCAGTATAGGTTTTAATTGAATTGGTTAAATAAGTATTTCTAGGTATGGTTACCCAAAGATACGTTTGATACAAAACACACAGACACACACAAACACACACAAACACAAATACTGTTTAAACAGGGAAAACAAAATATCACAAACGTGATAAGTTTAATATTTCCAAATTTTATTAGTGTATATTACAAATATAGTTATATTGTACCTGCAATACCGGGGTGCCAATATTTTCAAGTGAACAGACATTTTCTATCAGCGATCTTATATTTTGAAGATCCCAAGCTTCAACACCCATTGGCAGGCTGTAAATACAAAATGCTAATATTCAACACATGTATATGATATAAGCACACACTAGTTTCCAAATCCCAGTTTGCGCTAAAATCCAGCGTTTTCATTCGAGTATAAAATCAATAGAACTGATAAAAATTGTGCAGACTCTATGAACAGGGTATCAAATCTACAGTCTCTGAGTACAGAGCTTTCTGGATATCAAATCTACAGTCTCTGAGTACAAAGCTTTCTGAATATTAAATCTACAGTCTTTGCATACAGAGCTTTCTGAATATCAAATCTACAGTCTTTGCGTACAGAGCTTTCTGAATATCAAATCTACGGTCTATGCGTACAGAGCTTTCTGAATATCAAACATACAATCCCTGGGTACAGAGCTTTCTGAATATCAAATCTACAGTCTCTGAGTACAGAGCTTTCTGAATATCAAATCTTGTCTCTGCGTACAGAACTCTCTGAACATCATATATATAGTCTCTGAGTACAGAGCTTTCTGAATATCAAATATACAGTCTCTGAGTACAGAGAAAAACAAATATTCAGTCTCTGAGTACAGAGCTTTCTGAATATCAAATTTACAGTTTCTGTGTACAGAGCTTTCTGATTATCAAATCTACAGTCTCTGAGAACAAAAAATAACACATATTCAGTCTCTGAGTACAGAGCTTTCTGAATATCAAATATACAGTTTCTGTGTACAGAGCTTTCTGATTATCAAATGTACAGTCTCTGAGTACAAAGAATAACAAATATACAGTCTTTGAGTACAGAGAATAACAAATCTACAGTATCTGAGTACAGAGAATAACAAATCTACAGTATCTAAGTACAGTCTATATAAAATAATCTCTTGCATCCTTTACACGTTTTTTTTTGTCATGTTAAAAAATACCCGAAAAGGTTGGTAAAAGAAACAACAAAGTTTTAATAGTTTTATATGATTTTCACAATATTCATATACCCGTCTGCTTCTCCTTGAGAAGTGGCCATCTGAATGTGCCTCTGTAAACAATCAAGTACAATTTCGGCTCGTGACACTTCCCGGGTGATATATGCCTCCTGTAGCTGTACAGAGATCTGAAGAAACACAATAATCACAAAATGGTTCATGCAATGATGAGACTGAATCAAAGTTAGATCAAACTTCTTGGTCAAAGAATTACCGTATATGAGATATTCATAAAGTGGTGGTTATTGACTGATTAATTGATAGAAATATTTTAAAGGTAATACTTTATGACTGGAAGCCTAAAATTAATTAACACGTCGGTCGAGCAAATAGCAGACAACAATCGGAACAACAAGAATGCTGATATATTATAAATGATAGAAACATGTATAAGTCTATACTCGTACATAGTCAATTCATTAATTGATTTACATTGAAGTGAAACAGATTTGGAAATGGTGGTATGCTTTGTATTTATCATCTATTCCAAACAGTCAGCTTATTACATAGATGACTTTAAAATACATTAACGCTATATAACTAACCTCCTGTGCTCTTTCCAACTTTATTTGCCATTTCTGAAGAGCTTCTTTGTACGTGCAATGTTGTTTTACTGCTTTTTCTTGTAAAGTCTCTATCAGTTTCATTCGTCTTTCGTCTTTTTCCTTAATGATGGCCTTTATTTCGGCCTTTTCATGATTGCGCATAGCTCTGTGGTAAGCCTGAAATTAAGTAAATTAAACATATGACGGTTTTATAGGTATGTGAGCTGTAGAAATGAAAATATTTTCCAGTTATATCATTAATTTGGAAGGTCGAACATCGGTCGTGTTTTGTCCAAATTTGGCAAGAAATGACACCAGTTAATGTTTTCATTTATACACACTATCTGATAAAAATTATCCATTCATAGCAAAGATCCTTACAATATAACTAAAAAGAGAAGACTCGGTTTTAAGAAAATGAAAGTGCTGGAGCGTCCATAAAGCATATAGCATCTGGACAGACGTATGAGAGAACCGCGTGTTCTTTCTTTGAATTACAGAGTTAGCTGAATGTAACGTGTGAGCAATCTTATCATCAGATATGTTGAACATGCCAAGGTTATAATGAACAAAATAGGAGAATAAGAGAACCACGTGTTTCTTCTTTGAATTACAGAGTCAACTGAATGTTACGTGTGAGCAATCTTGTCGATAGATATGTCAAGGTAATAGTGAACAAGGGAATAAGAGCACCACGTGTAAAACAGTTTCTTCTTTGAATTACAGAGTCAACTCGATGATTCGCGTGAGGGATTTATTATATATTTGACAAGGTAGAATTATAAAAAAAAAAAGAAAGAAAATACCTGTCTATATTCGTCGACAACATTATTTTGTTTCTCCAGCTTGTCCCTGGCCTGCTTGTATTTGTTGTCAAGCTTCTTTATAGTTTTTGGGTCATCGTCAATGTATCTGAATATATGTTGTTGTATAGGCTTTAAACTTAATAATTTTACTATAATTCACACATACTATACAATTAACATTATAAATGGGTTAAGAAATCTGGTGTTCTATAATTTTGATAACCATTTAGTTCCAATTTAAAATTAGTAGTGTTGTAAATAACCTTCCCTGACTGTTGTTGAATCAGCTTAACATTTACTCTTATCATGTCCCAAATATAGCTCAATAGGAACTAATTATTGAAAAAATGCATCATTTTCCACCGGCAGTTTTTATAAATGTTCTCAGCTACAAATAATAATTCGTTAATGCGTAATTCAACATATATTTCTAAGATATTTATGCTCAGAAAAAAAATAATACAATAATTGCTTCTTAACTATTTTCCTCTTTATTTTTTTTAAATTAAAAAGCATTTCATTTGTGTAACTGATATATAATGTGTCTATTATTTATGTGTATACATGGTATGTCGATTATTTGTATGCTTATTAAATTTGATATACAGTGTGAATTGTATATTGTCGTTCTGCTATGACTCCGAATTTAACAACAAATGCACATTAAGACAATTTTATTATGTTATGTGTCCATAAATCAAGCAGACACATATTTATGGGGTTTAATGCCATGTTTAACACAGGTAATACATGTTTATGAAAAAAAACTGAGAATGAATTTGGGTAGAAACACCATCGTTCAGCAAGTAGCTGACAACCGTTCTCACATTATATTTTAGAACCAAGCTAGGCTCGATCCCACGACCTCAGTGGTGAGAGATAAGTGGTCATTAGACGACGGTGCCTTGTTCTTCTCGGTCACTGAGGATCCACATAGTTGATTTGATTATTTAATAGGTATAATTAAAAAATATATTAAAATGAACATAAATTACAAGACGACCGGCTCTAGTATTACTTTTATGAAAATCTTTATGAGTTTTACCTAAACGTAAAGTATTTCATAAGTTTCAAACTAAAGTACATATTTATGAAAACCGAAACGATTCGGATTTTTACTGAGTCATCTGCACGACATTTCACGTGTTTCAAGTGGAATATTGACTCACGATTTTAGTTCCTGAGCAAATTCCAAATACTTGTCTGCATTTTGTTTCAGAATATCCGACTTGTGTTGAAGACGTTCTTGTATAATGTCCATTTCCCGAAACAGCTTTCGTTCACCTCAAATTAGAAGAACAAAAAACGCCGCGTTAAAACAGCTATTTAATTTATATACCACGCGTGATTTTCATATATTCGTGGTCTCACAGGCGCTTCTTATAAAAGAGCGCTATGATAAACCTATTACAATCTATTTAAACATTTAGTGATCCGGTACGCGTTATTTTCATTATTTCCACATGTGTTCTCTGTCGCGGTTTCGAGTCCCGTGTTTAGATGAATTTTCTCATTGAATTGCTAACGAAACTTTGTTTCTAATACTTAACTGTTTTGTTTTATTTAGAACGATAATTGGTTGTTTAAAAAGCTTTTCACCTGAAGACTTCGTACCAAACAGAAGCAAACTTTTTCGGAAATACAACTGGGCTGTTTCTTCTAAGATAGTAGATAACTATGACTTTTAATCATACGCGCGATTTAAAAATGAAATAAAAAATACTGTTTAATTTACTTCATGGAGTTCAATGAATATGTATCTTTATATACCTGTTCCGGAAAAACTAGTGGCCTTCATTCTATCAATATATTCTTCATTTTTGTCCAGAACTGTTTTCATGGCTTCGCTGTGGCTGTAACAGGTTTGTGCCAATGCCTCATAATGCTGCATCCAGTAGTGAAGGTCGCTCGCCAAACTGAAGATTAATATAAACACAATGTTAATGGCATAATTTAAATAAATGCAGTTTAATTCATCGAAAATATCAATTATATTGTGTTTACACTTACTGGCCAGCAATACGAATATTTATTCGTTTCAACAGATTAAGTCCACCCCCGTCGTCATCTCCGAATGGGTTTAAATCGCCCGGGTATTCGATTTGCTTATCTTTATCCGGGTATTTGCTTTGCTTCTCTTTATCAGCTGTGGTGTTACTAATATCAACGTCTTCTTCATCGCCAAATGGATTTAACGATTTCGGGTATTCATCTTTCAAGGATTTGTTATCGCCAGATGCCGCTGTCTCGTTATTATTTTCATTTAAAGGATTCATCTTTTAAAACACGTCTTCACTGTTCAGGGTTCAGATCAGAAGTGGCGATAATGTTGCTATGCGTTGCGACGTTAAAATACGGGCGGATCTGACGTCATTGACGTTGTGTCCCGGATGTGTATTTTAAAAACAAACGTCGTACTGTCCTGTTTACTGCGTAATTAAAACAAAAACTTTAGTTATACTGTGTTTGGTATCGATTGTGAAACAAGCTCATAAAATTAGAAAAATGACTCTAGAAGTGTTCTTGTGTAGAACTAGTACTGAAAGACAACTACGCAAAGACTTGGCTGATGATTCTACCCCCGTCCTCCGCCCCCACCCCCATCCGCTGATCTTGAATCAGATGCTTAACCACTGGGCAACGTGCTCAAAACTCTATTTTAGTTCACACAGGAAGTGTGGGAGTGTACGGCCGACATAGCGATGTAACGATTTGTTAGTTGTTTTAGAAAAACGTGCAAAAGGAACTGCTAAAATACAAAAACTACAATAATACTTGCATCACGTTCATGCCAGAATGATAGGACTTAATTATCATTATGTGTGGTTATATAAAGAAGTGTAAAAAATATTTTTTATGTCTAGAACCGATGAAGTTTCCAGACCATGACTAAAATATGGTATAGCGATCCTGTTTTTTTTTTCAGCCGTTTTTAGTTTTTGTGACATAATTATTCATTCCTGAGTGGGGTTTAACGCCCTTTTCAACACATTTCAGGTTATGTATGGTTTATCCAATTTTATTGGTGGAGGAGGAACCCACAATGCATCTGAGTAGAACCACCGTCATTCCGCAAGTAACTGGCAACTTTCTTACATAAAATATTTGGAGCGAGCAAAACTCGAACCTACGACCATAGCGATGATCAAGTGATGTTGAGACGGCGTCTTAGACCACGGAGGACCTCTTTGTGAATAAAAATGAGAGGAACTGTGTTTGTATGATAAATTAAGATTGCTTGTTTAAATCGCCAAAAGTAGCTATGTGTAAATACGCTAATTATATGTTGATATGAAAATTTTGTATAGAAGGATAGGAAACTTGCGTCTCTTTTCTAAACTTTAATAAAATAGCATGTGAAGAATTAATAAGTTGGCAAATTAATCATTAGAATTTCACAGGCAACTGATTTCTTTTGCATTAAATGTAAATTGTATGTAACCTTAGTTGTTTAATAATGTTTTAAACATGAAAATGATCTTGAATTTAAGATATTGCAGTTTGAAATAAAATTTCAAGCAGGCCTACTTTCCTTGATTTTTTAGTTGCAGTAAACATATTTTGTAATCATAAGTACTTCTACATTTTAAACACAGTTTACTGAGAATGGTCTAGTCAATAGAGAATTCCATTGTGCAAAGAAATAATTTTGTTTTGTATTTCTAGGACGAAAGGAAGTTAGGATAGTTGAAAACGAGATTTTGCGAGATTTTGCCTGAATATGCAAGTGTTCATAACATCAGTTGCGTTTCCTTCTCTATATTATTTCTTATTCATATGTATCGTAATGGATTACCCTTGGGTATTCCACGATGCATTCTTGCCAGACCACAAATATTCTTTGCGTATATATTAAGGCCAGGCTGTTTATTTGTTGGTTTACAAAGTTGTATGTGGGTTAGGTGATAAAAATTAAATCCAGAAAAAAAAATATCATGGTATAATATATCAATCATTTATTACGAACAAAACCTGGAAGTCATTATTGGATATTGTCTTATTTTGTATTAATCTTTATAACAATGACTGATTTTGTTGTTATACCATTTAAGGTTTGTCATGGGCATATGTAATTCTAATTCCCATTATATTTTTCTTCATTAAATATTATTGTCAGAAGTTGTTTTTGGGGAAAATTTTGTAGAAGAGTAAAAATGTGATGTTTTTTTTACATATGGAAAAAGTAGAAATCTGTGAAGTAACAAATAATAAAATTGCGCAGGCAATGTAAAATAAGGCGTGAGATAGACAAACGCCAGGGAATGTAAATGTTGACATTTAATAAATGGTCTGGCTACAGGGTATTTTACAAATATTTAGTCATAGTGGCCAACCATAACGCATTCAGAATCAAACAGTAACTGCCATAAAACGTAGGGTTATGTGTACAGTTAAGCAAGAATTTTGTGAGTGTTCATAAGTTATAAAAAGAAATCTAAGAAACCGAATAAAAAATTTTCACCGGTGGTAGGGGGCGTCGTGGAAAGTGTTGCATTTAACATTACACGCCTGCCCCCCTACCCCCAACCCCCCCCCCCCCCCACACACACACTCAGTCATTCATTCAATATTTTAATATTTAAACTCTTCAACATTGGCGGCTGTGATGGTTAGGGTTAGGTAAGTTTCATGTTGAATATTGACAGACGAAACACGAATCATGAATATGATACAAATTTCAAGTTGAGGGTCCTCCTATGGCAAGTGGTATAAGGCGCCGTCTCAAGATCACTTACTCTCATCATTAAGATCGTATTTCGAATCCCGCTCGGTCCAAAAATTTATGTGAGAACGTTTGCCAGTTACTTGCGTTCGTCTCAGGTTCATTCTGAGGTCTTCTTCCATTATTTAAACTGGATATGCCATATATAACATGAAATGTATTGAAAAAGGTATTAAAACCCATTTAAAAAATCTAGCTGTTGATTATATTGGCTTTAACACAAACAGTGTTATTTGCCGTGTGCAGAGTTTATTTTTAACGCCGTTTTCAATTAATTTCTGGTTATATATGGCCTGTTCCAGTTTTAGTAAATTGTGAAAGTGTTCAGAATGAATCTTAATAGGACCACCGTCCTTTTTGCAAGCGACTGGCAAGCTGGTAAACGTCCTCACATAAAAATCTTGGACCGAGCAGGACTCGAACCTACGACCTCAGCGGTGAGGGGTAAGTTAAAGCATTTACTTTGATTAGAAGTTGTTACCATGTTTGTTCCTTTGGAAACATGGTGATCAGTCAGTATTCCTGATTAGATACCACCATTGATACGGTCTCCCTGATTGGTTGAAAATGTATAGAGATGTCCATGTAAGCTTGTTTCTGGTTGGATAAAATTGTCAAACTGGGAAATGATCACAATAAAATATCAGTTTATTATGTTAGTGTCTATAAAAAAAAATGATGATGTTTTTGAGTGAGGGAACCCAACCTAAGGGTGCACAAAGTGGTAAAACGTGACACATTTGACACCATTTTTTGAAAGTCCAGAAAAGTACTTTAATATGATATAGTGAAATTAGGTAAAACGTTATAATGTAAGTCTATGGAAAACTATGTACTTTCAAGGGAACTTTTATCAGATAGCGTTCTAGAAAAGGTCGCATCATATATGGTAAATTGTCTCTATTACATGCGTGAATATGAATACGTTTAAACTTACACATCGGATATCCAATTTATACTGACACAACGTATATCCAGTTTACACTGACACATCGGATATCAGGTTTACACTGACATACCAGATATCTAGTTTACACTGACACATCGGATATCTATATTACACTGACACACCGAATATCTAGTTTACACCGATATACCGGATATCCAGTTTACAATGACATACCGGATATCTATATTACACTGACACACCGGATATCTAGTTTACACCGACATACCGAATATCCAGTTTACAATGACACGCAGGATATCTATAATAGACTGACACACCGGTATCCAGATTACACCAACATATCGGATATCCAGTTTACAATGACATACCGGATATCCAGTTTACAATGTCATACCGGATATCTAGTTTACACCGACACACCGGATATCTAGTTAACACAGACATACAGGATATCCAGTTTACACCGACATGCCGGATGTCCAGTTTACAATGACATACCGAATATCAAGTTTACATTGACACACCGGATATCTAGTTTACATCGACATACCGGATATCCAGTTTACACCGACATACCGGATATCTAGTTTTCACTGATATACCGGATATCCAGTTTACAATAACATACTGGATATCTTGTTTACACTGACACACCGGATATTTAGTTGACACCGACATACCGAATATCAAGTTTAAACCGACATATCGGATATTTATATTATACTGACACACCGGATATCTAGTTTACACCGACATACCGGATATCTATATTACACTGACACATCGGATATCCAGTTTACACTGCCACATCGGATATCCAGTTTACACTGACACATCGGATATCTAGTTTACACTGACAAATCGGATATCTAGTTTACACTGACATTCCGGATATCCAGTTTACACTGACACATCGGATATCCTGTTTACACTGCCACATCGGATATCCAGTTTACACTGACAAATCGGATATCGAGTTTACACTGAAATTCCGGATATCCAGTTTACACTAACACACCGGATATCTTGTTTACAATGACACATAAGATATCCAGTTAACACTAACACATCGGATATCCAGTTTACACTGACACACCGGATATATAGTTTACACTGACACATCGGTTATCCAGTTGACACTGACACATCAGATATCCATTTACATTGACACATCGGGTATCTAGCTTATACTGACACACCGGATATCCAGTTTACACTGACACATCGGATATCAAGTTTACATTGACACGTCGGATATCGAGTTAACATTGACATTTCTGATATCTAATTTGCTATGACACATCGGATATCTAACTTACACTGCCACATCGGATATCTAGCTTACACTGACAAACCGAATATCTAGCTTACAACAACACATCGGATATTTAGTTTACACACACACACCGGATATCTCGCTTACACTTGCAAACCCGGATATCTATCTAATACTGACACATCAGATATCGAGCTTACACTGACACATCGGATATCTAGCTTACACTGACACATCGGATATCTAGCTTACACAGACACACCGGACATCTAGCTTACACTGACACAACGGATATCTAGTTTATACTGACACACCGGATATTAAGCTTACACTGATAAATCGGATATCCAGTTTACACTGACACATCGGATATACAGTTTACATCGACACATCATATATCTAGCTTACTGACACATCGGATATCTAGCTTACATTGACACATCAGATATCTAGCTTACACTGACACACCACATATCTAGCTTACACTGATAAACTGGATATCCCGCTTACACTGACACATCTGTTATCCAGTTTACATTGACACATCGGATATCCAGTTTACACTGACACACCGGATATCAAGTTTACACTACCACATCGGATATCCAGTTTATACTGACACATCGGATATCTAGCTAACACTGACACATCTGATATCTAGCTTTCACTGACACATTGGATATCTAGTTAACACTAATACACCCGATTTCTAGATTACACTGACGCATTAAATGTATAGTTTAATAATCATTGACCTTTGTAATTCGTTCAGGTAACATTTGACACACAATGATATCGGATATCCAGTTTGCACCGACACATCGGATATCTAGCTTACACTGACACATCAGATATCTTGCTTACACTGACACATCGGATATCCAGTTTACACTGACACAACGGATCTCTAGCTTACACTGCACACCGGATATCTAGTTTACACTGACACACCGGATATTTAGCTTACACTGACACACCGGATATCTAGCTTTCACTGACACATTGGATATCTAGTTAACACTGATACACCCGATTTCTAGATTACACTGACACATCGGATATCCAGTTTACACTGACACATCAGATATCTTGCTTACACTGACACATCGGATATCCAGTTTACACTGACACATCTGATATATTGCTTACACCTGACACATCGGATATCTAGTTTACACTGACACACTGGATATTTAATTTACATTGACACATCGAATATCTAGCTTACACTGACAAACTGGATATCCAGTTTACACTGACGCAATAAATGTCTAGTTTAATAATCATTGACCTTCGTAATTCGTTCAGGAAACATTTGACCCACACTGATATCGGATATCCAGTTTGCACTGACACATCGGATATCTAGCTTGCACTGACACACCGGATATCCAGTTTACACTGACACATCGGATATCCAGCTAACACTGACACATCGAATATCCAGTGTACACTGACACATCGGATATCTAGCTAACACTGACACACCGGATATCTAGCTTACACTGACACATCGGATATCTAGTTCACATTGACACACCGCAAATTTAGCTTACATTGATACATCGGATATCCAGTTTACACTGACACAATGGATATCCAGTTTACACTGACACACCGGATATCCAGTTTGCACTAACCCTACAGATCTCTAGCTTACACTGCTCACCGGATATCTAGTTTACACTGACACACCGGATATTTAGCTTACACTGACACACCGGATATCTAGTTCACACTGACACATCGGATATCTAGTTCACATTGACACACCGGATGATAAGCTTTCATTGACACATCGTATATCTAGTTTACACTGACTCATCGGATATCCAGTTTGCACTGACACATCGGATATCTAGCTTACACTGACACACCGGATATCCAGTTTACACTGACACATCAGATATCCAGCTTACACTGACACATCGGATATCCAGTTTACACTGACACATCGGATATCAAGCTTACACTGACACATCGGATATCTAGTTTACACTGACACACCGGATATTTAGCTTACACCGATACATCGGATATCTAGTTTACACTGACACACCGGATATCTAGCTTACACTGACACATCGGATATCTAGTTTACACTGACATACCAGATATTTAGCTGGATATCCAGTTTACACTGACACAATAAATGTCCAGTTTAATAATCATGGATTTTGTATTTTTTTTAGGAAACATAAAGTTTAATTTACGGGTATACTGGTTTGAATCTGTTATTTATATGCTTGAAAAAATTTCTGAATTTTTTTTTAGCTTTATGATAATTAAAATGTTAACGTGAAAATTCCCATTAATTAAAATTTTTTATACATACCAGGTTTATTTCATGCTTGCAGACCATGTATATTAAATTTTATGATTTTTAGTAATATACTAAGTTTTAAGTAAAACATTATCAAAATGTTTGTGTGGACTTTGTACCTTTTTTTTAATGACTTTAACCTAGTCTGAGATAATATTCACTAATATATAAGGTGAAACTTTATTTTGTATTGCTTGATGAATTTATTAATAATATGTAAACTTCAAGACATAGGCACAAACTCTACTTTCAAACCAATTATAGGGGTCGAAACTCTGCATTCAAATAAATTATACAGAAGCATTTAATCTAAATAAAACTTTACCTACACAATGGCATAAGCTCTTGGATTTCATTAAAAATAAAACCCAAGAGGTTCCTAGCGGCGGCACGTATGTATTAACCAAGATATAGGGAGTACCCCCTCCCTCAATGCGTTTTGCAAGGGAATGCACATTTCAAGGCCCAACTAATATAATGAAGAGCCGAAACATGCTACAAATCACAAAATACATTATTTTTACAACTGTATTTTAATACACATAATATTTAAATACAAGATTAGTTTATTAGCATGCAGAATTTATAAGGTTCGATTCCATTTATTGTGTATGCGTGAAAACAGTCGTACATGTAAACTCGGCACATCCGTCATGCTTCGTGAATCTATAGACTTCAATCGGAACATCGCTCGGCCATTTCCGCCTACGTAGACTTCGCCGAAGTAGTCCGATTAGCACGAATCGGACCCAAATGACTTCTGGATCAAACTCTTTCGATCCTTGCTTTGGTCAAAACTAACAAGAACTCTTGAGAGTTACCATTCTTAAGTCAGTAACTAGATCTAAATAAAAAATTCAAAACCCAAACCGTGGTAGTCTTTGAAATCAGTCACGCATGATAAATTTTAGGATTTTTTTTATTATCTCCTATTAAGATAGTTGTAACATCAGTCGACTACTTCGCAAGTTTACTGGAATATGTTTGATCTTTTTCTGTATTGTCCACTAAAAATGATTAACTTATCTCATTTTATCTTATATTATAAAAAAGCAAAATTCTACAACAATTTACAATAACATATGAGATTGGCGTTATTTTCGTTTTCCTGTCATAGTTAACATTTACACAGGTCACATCCACGTTTGAACAGAGTCCCGCTCACGAAATACAAAACGAAGTTGAACGTAAAGTTACTCCACAGTAAACAATGGACAATGACGGAAGCAAGTTCTGCTCTAACGTAATCAATATCAGGCATCGCGTCGCTTGTTATTTTGTCAGACACAAGTCTGTAGATATTGAACGGCGTTGTCGTCAGGAAGAAGAACCCACACAGAACGAATAATAATGTAACAGCCGAACGTTCTTTGTTGTCCAGAGATTTACCATTTCGTCTGGACTGTACCCTGATTGTTATGGCAATGACTATATTACCTACTATGATCACGACCATCGGCACAATGTTTGAAACAAGAACAACAAAACTAGTCCAAGGACCTCTGTAAAACTTCGTATATTGTTTAGACGTGTGTGTGCAAATTTCTCTTTCTTCGATATGTGTCCCATTACTTGTTTCGTTACTAATTTTGGAATTTTGCAGACGATAACCAAAAAAAATGTGAAAATCGGAAATGCCAATGATTACCAATGCGGCCAACGTCACTTTTAATGCTGTTTTCGGCACACATATAAATCTGGCGTGATTTGGACGCTGTACTCGGTAAAGCCTCTCAACCGTCATGATCACGAGAATCCATATTGAGAAACCGCCGCACGTCCAACTGACCCAGTGCAAGAAGCTGCAATGGAATTCTGACCAGCTTTTTACTTCGATGTCAAACGATTGTAAGAATGCCAGCCGAAAAAGCGTCGTCCAAAGTACCAACGTGTCAGTCACAGCTAGAAACAGAAGGTACACTGTTGTTGAATATGCTCGCATTCGCCGCCTCGACAGAACTATCACGTTCAGGAGGTTCCCAAATGTTCCGACAATAAGTAACAGAAATGGAATGGTTCTCCACAACCACAAAGTGACGTAACAGTCCGTAAATCCACGTTTCTCACATACAACAACAATCTGATCACCTCGGCTTTTATGCTACGCAATAGACCTCTGACATAATAAGGCGCCATTTTGGAAATACTTTCAGTCACATGATAAAATAAAATGGCGGCCCCCTTATGCCACCTGTTTATATACATGTACGTTGAAAATATAAACGTTTGTTAATCAAGACTGATATTTTAAATTTCCCTATAAATATGACCCATGTCGAGTGTATAAATAAAAAAATCGATATAACAACGCCATATATAATCAACTTAATGATGGATACATTATTTGTTACTTTCACGCGAATGAACACAGACTTGTAACACAGGCGATTCGCGTTGGTGTATTCTAGAGCTATACACGAGGTGTATTCTACGGAGGATACGGAAATACCCGATGTTTCACGATTGATACAACAAGTAACGTTCTGCCGGAGGTAATGTCCGTGCTGTTCGCCATGACTCCAGCTATATTCGAATATAAAACAATGATGTACATGTATACAGATACAAATAAACAATTACCGTTTACCATTAACCTATTTATTCTTAAGCACTGGCGGATATAGGGCGCCCATATGCTAACCGAGAATTTCTGTTTACAACAAAAAGTGTGAAAACATACTTGGACCCACTTCCCCGGAATTTGAGACCCCCTCATAGATTTACCAAATCCGTATTGGACCCCCATCCGCGCTTCGACTGAACATCCTGGATCCGTCTATGTTTTGTGAGTTGCCTTGGCCATCTTTATTTAACGCAGTATATACATGTTTATATCCGGGTTGGTTGAAATATTTACTCAATAAAGCATCTGGTATTCTTCACTGACTATGAAACGACACCACTCGTCATTTCTGTCAATATCGATAAAAGATCAAATATAATTTTATTTTATCATTGACTGAAACATGAATGGTTCCACATTATAAAGCAATAGTACAATTCTGTAAGAATGTTTGATATCATTTTAGATTATTTGTATCAAATAATGTTGCTGTGTTGTAGTTTTTTTCTCGGATAGAAGTTTTAACTTTCCAATATTTTCAAGGCCATATTTTCATTTGATTGTTTATGTTACCAGATGTCCTTATTTTTCCATTTTGGGATTTTCTTTTTTTTGCATTTAAAACCTTTTTCATCTGTTATGATGTTTATTCCAAAGGAAAAAATACATTTCCTCGATAAAGCCACAACTTTACACCATAAAATAAGCACCTAAAATGAAAAAAAAATATTCAAATTTTACTCAAATGCTTCGTCTGTAAAAATGCATTCGTACTATTTTAAGATTTTTCCCACGTGTTCAACAATTATTTCGGGAGGAAATCCTCATACAAATAAATAAAAAAGTCTTGACAGTTTTTAATGCTTAAATAAAGGAACAAACACAAAGCGTTGAAAATTATTTCCATTTTATAATCGAAAAACCGTTTTTTTCTAAGTTCTTTATATTTAAGAGCGCAAACTATTAAACTATAGTGTATTAAACTATAATGTCTTTGTCAATATGCTTTTTAACGCCATTTTCAACACAATTTAGGTTATATATGACATATTTAGTTTTATTTGCAAGTAACTGCCAAACGTTCTCACACAACGTTTTTGCAGCGATCAAAACTCGAACCTACGACCTTAATACTGAGAGGTAAATGATATTGAGGCTGCGCCTTAGACCACTTGGCCACGGAGCACCTGTTAAGATTCTTAGGCAAGCTGTTAGGTAATACTATCCTATTGTAAAACAAAATGTGGTTTATATGACATGAAGTGTACGTACGACTAACGTAATAAGTGAATATGTAACACCCAAACATTATGTTTCGTTTCGATAAGGTAATATTTGCATTATCTTGAAGCCGAGCCTGGCTAGCTTAGTCGACAGCGCGTCAGACTATCAATCCAGGGGTCATGAGTTTGAATCCCCGACCGGCCAAAGTCGTCGTAATACACCATTGAGTCTTAATGTCATTCACCTCTCACCACTGATTCGTGTGAGAAAGTTATCATTTATTTGCGGAGATGAGTGTTCTCGAGTACTTGATTAACATTCAGGGTCCCTGGAACGATAGGTTAGGTTAGTTTAATAGTAAATCATTCACGAAATATCTATTTTAATGTATTAATGTATTGGAAATATATGTAAAAATAAAAACGTTACTTTGCATTTCCAAATATGTACAATACTCAATTTATTTTTTCATATACATACATATACACATATGTTTATACTGTTTTGTTGGCAGAATGACAGCTTTTCATTTTGCTATGTACTTTGGGGGCACATCCAGGTGTGGGGCCGTTACAGTTTAAAGGAACCATATTAAACAACCAGTAAATGAAGAAGGGGTCCATGGCGCCGTCTCAGGAAGTGTGGTGAGATGAGATTAAAATCACCTATTGTCTTATGAAATACCATTATATTCGCTTGGTTATTACACAATTTTTGACTTCAATTTGAGCGCTATATCATTATAAGAGTTAAGTATAAAGACAGACCATGCTAGCTATTCCTTATCAATATGCGTTTGAATGTTGAAACAATGATATTGAGTGTGTGTACTTGCGTACACATTGCGTATGTGTGTGCGTGCGTTTGCATATGTGCGCAAATATTGATTATTGTCTACAATTCGCTTATGTTATTTCGATATAAATTTAATACGAAAATCTATTTATTTCTAACAAATAAAAGTTTTCTTTAAACATACGAAACAAATGTTAATATCTAACAAAATAAATCGTCTGTAGACATAAGTTTAATACGACAACCTGTTTATTTCAAACAAATAAAAGTTTCCCCAAGTTAGACATGGTTTAATACGAAACATATGTTAATATCTAACAAATAACTTTGTCGGTAGACATAACTTCAATACGACAACATGTTTTCATTTCTGACAATCTTTTATAAGGCATAGTTCCTATACGACAGCGCATGTACATTAAATTATTTTCAACAATATTTTATTGCCAATTATTTAATACGACAAAAATAAGCACTGCTTTTAAATTTCTAGTCAAATATCATTTGATCAAAATGTACATTTATAATAAGTATTTTCAGTTAATCAAGTTAATATATTTTTCACATGAAATGTCTGGCACATTTTTCAAATACACTTTCCCAACCAATTTTAGTACGAGCTATTGTATACGATAATTTGTATAAACCCTTACCGAGGTTGTGCAAGCCATACTTGTATTATGATGTATTTTGTACATTTCCAACAAATCTTGTGTTAATGCTATAACGCATATGTTAAGGTAATTTTTTTAAGACTCTATAATTTTCAAAATGAAATAAACGTTAGAACCAATCACTAATCAATGCTTAATGTTAACAAATATAAATGTGTTTTTTCCTCAAACATTGACGTTTAAAGTAGTTCGCAGCGTTCCTGTCGTACTTTTTGACATCTGGCGTAACTTATTAAAAATCTGTATGATTGATCTATGACGTCTCAGCTTTAGTTTAAGTTTTGTTTTAATATAGTACCGCAGTTTCTCGTTAAAAGCGACCCCTGGTGGTACGTATTTTTTCGGACGATTTTCGCCGTTTTACCTGGCTTATAAAATAATCAATATCAATTCAAAATTGTTTAAATAACATTATTAAATTACTTATTTTATTTCCTGTGATAAGATTATATATCTTTCATGTAGATAAAATACAATCTGTGTTACCATTACATCGAAACACTGCGCCGGGGTTGATATAAATGCAAAAAATAACGAAGTTTAAACATTCATTGCTGATAGCTCGAAAAAGCTCTGGTACAACTGAATAATGAATGAATAGGGTTTTACGACGTACCAATACATCATAGGTTATTCGACACCAACAGGAATGAAGATTCCAGGTTCACTCTACATGTACACAATCAACAAATTAACATACAGATTAAAAAAATGCATCAACAAATGAATATGCAGAATGAACCTAGAACCTTGATACCTGCAGAACTGCAGAGTTTCAGCAAATTCTATCGTATTACTCAAATTATCGCTTCCTGTGTCAACTGAAGAAGCTAATATGAGTTCATATAGAAAGTCAAATAATTTACATTCATCAATTAAAAAGCAAGATTGTCATATAGTGTAGCACATTGCTATTTAGGAATTACAGAGTACGAAGTTTTAAGTAATTTAAAAACATGTTCTTTGATCAATTTAATTACCAAGTGATATGTTGTACCCATCAGACGATACGGCTATTGAGGACAACTTATTTATATTACTTTTATACATGCAAATACCAAACTATATCAAGCCAATATATATAAAACCCAAATCAAATTAAATACAACATCACATAAACAACATCACATAAACAACACCACATAAACAACATCAGATAAAAAATTTGGGGGGGGGGGGGGGGGGGGGGGGGGGGGAGGGGGGGGGGGGGGGGGGGGGGGGGGGTTAAAATGCAGGGGAAATACCACAGTTTCAGCTTGCCGTTCGATTCGGAAATATGCATATTATTCATAGAAATACTAGAATACTTTAAACATGTAGTATAGCTTCTTTGTTTATTAAAAATAATGATTTGAACCCGCGCAAATGCCACTATTTGTGCTCGACTGTTTTTTCATTCGTGAAAATCGTCATTTTCGATTCACATTTACGCTATTATACGAATGTGTTGTTTTCTTTTTTTTATACATGTGTTATAAATTATCTTATAGAAATTCAATCCTGCATATAAACTAAACTAAATTGTATTTGCCGTGACTAGAAGATTTTTCAGACCTTAAACTGAATACCGGTAATATTTTTACACCATTGGATGAAAAAAAATAGAATGTAAAACTCAAAGTCCCCTTACAGGGCCCCTGTAAACACTAGCCCTTTGATTTGAACACACTTCAAATCCCAACTCATAAGGATAATTCATATCAAATATGAAACAAGAAAATATCGGTGGAACTGATGGATAATCCCCAAGTGAGTGTTTGACTCTGTACCATATGGTAATGATATTGAACGGGGGAAGTAACTGTGAGAGTTCTAAAGAGAAGTCAATATATTATTTTTTATTTCGTGATATAATACATTGTACACCATACTTTGAAATAGGTCATTATGATGCATCCTATGTGCATCTGCACTTGGTAATGATGCATCCTAGCAAGTTTATTAAAATTCCATCCTGAGGTTGTAGAGAAATAGCGTGGACAAGAATTTTGTCACATAAAATATCTAAGGTCTAGGCATTAAACGTTTGCAGGGGCATTTGTGGTCGAATGACGCTGGTTCAAAAACTTGTCTGAGATCTTGTCGTTATATAACTGCTGTGCAAGTTTGGTTAAGATTCAATAAAAATGAAGATGCTATCGCGTTTACAACATTTTCCCTGTATAACTCTATGTAAACAGTGACCCCAGTTGCGACCCCAATATAACCCTAGTGACCGACTTCAACAAATCTTTTAGGGGACTTAAGGTCTAGACCTAGAACTTTCAGAGAAAATGTTATTAAAATGTTCGCTTAAAATGTGCTTATAAGCCCTGTGGCGGGGGCATTTGTGGTCAAATGACACTGGTTCAAAAACTTGTTTGAGATCTTGTGGTTATATAACTGCTGTGCAAGTTTGATTAAGATTCAATGAAAAACGAAGCTACTATCGCGTCTACAACATTTTCCCCAATGTAACTCTCTGTAAAACAGTGGACCCTGTGGCGACACAAAATTTGGCCCCAGGGACCTGGCTTCAACAAATCTTTTAGGGGACCTCCATGCAATGCTACTTGTAAAATATCTAAGGTCTAGGCCTTAAACTTTCAGAGATAGTGTTTTTAAAATGTTAGCTTAAAATGTGCTTATAAGCCCTGTGGCGGGGGCATTTGTGGTCAAATGACACTTGTTCAAGAACTCTTTTGAGATATTATGGTAATATTACTGCTGTGCAAGTTTGGCTAAGAGTCAATGAAAAATGAAGCTGCTATCGCGTCTACAAGCAAAAGGTTAACAGGTCTACGGTTTTGAACAAATTTGAGAGAGGACCACAAACTGATCATATTTGTCAAACATCTAAAAACTCTAACTATATATTATAAGTCTAAAAGGGATATAACTCTGTCAAAGGGCAATCAAGAGTTAGGGTTCTTGTCTGTTTGAGTTTCTAGATGATGTTGAACACACTGAAGTTTCATCTAAATCCAATGACAGGTTGATGAATTATATAATGTGCCTGCTCAAAAACTCGAATATCTACATACGAAGACTTTGGACTAGAAACTTGATCTTATGATGGTGATAAATGCATCTCTGTATTGTCCTTAATAAACAACTTGAATTTCGTTTGTGTTTCAAGGGCGCTTAAATATGATATAACATGTAAGACCTTAACATAGGATCTGAAGTATACTCCATCATTGTTCATCGCAGTCCCCTCTTCATTCTGAAAAGGTTGTTGCCATTGTTTTTCCTGATGGTGCTTGAAACCAAATTATAATGAACCAGACGTGTTCATGGACTTTTGTCATATTTTGTTGTAAAAAATAAACAAAACAATAGCTTTTTCAGGAAATTAATACCAAATGGAAGACAATTAAAACTCAGGGGTGGTAAATTAAACTATAATTATTGCTTATCTGTTAAAAAAAACAAGTAATTCACCAACACTATTTATTTTCATTATCAACTGTTATGTTTTTTTGAAAACAACAAAGTGAATGGATGGCTCGTATTGCCATAATATTATTTAATTCAGAATGACATTAGGCCTATGCCCTAACTTCACCTCAGAGGGCAATATATCGGCACCAGTTTATCAGAATGGATCTTTAGTTGAAATAATCGTGTACCAGCATGCACAGTTTATCACAGCTGGAGACCCTTTCATGAAAATGAAGAAAATGAATCTTTAAAAAAACGAAAAAAAAACATTAAACTTTAACAACAATTTTTTTTTTAAAAATGATAATATTTTTACCCTTTAGGGTTTGCCAATCACCCCCCCCCCCCCCCCCCCCCCCCAGTGTCATGGTTTTGAACAAATTTGAGAGAGGGCCACAAACTGACCCTATTTGTCAAACATTTAAGATCAAGGCCTTGTACTACAAACTTTAACCTGCTAAAAACAAAATTTCTAAGTCTAAAAGCGAAATAATTCTGCTGAAAAAGCAATCAAGAGTTATGCTTTTTGTCTGTTTGAGTTTCTTAGAGGATGTACACAATGTGAAATTTTCCTGTCTAATGATAGGACGGTGAAATAAGTACCAAATCAAAAACTTTAACCTCTAGAATCTCTAACCCAATTGGCTAAGTCCAAAAGGACCATAACTCTTTAAAAATGCAACCTATAGTTATGGTTCTTATCTATGTGCGTTCCAGTGATGATGCTGAGCACACATGAGAAGTTTCATTCATATCATATGAGTGGTTGCATAGATATTTTACCTGTAAAAAAAATCTAACTTGAAAAATAAGTCCCAAAAAGGGCCATAACTCTGCCAAAATGCAACCCAGATGGTTCTTATGTCTGTGAGTTCCATTGATAATGCTGAACACACGTGTGAAGTTTCATTCATACCAAATAAGTGGTTGTATAGATATCTTACCTGATATAAAAACTTTAACCTGAAAAATTAAGTAAAAAAAGGGCCATAATTCTGCCAAAATGCAACCCAGAGTTATGGTTCTTATGTCTGTGAGTTCCATTTATGATGCTGAACTCACATATGAAGTTTCATTCATATTAAAGACAAGTGGTTGCATAGATATCTTACCTGATAAAAACACTCTAACCGGAAAAACCAACACCGACGCTGGGGCGAGTACAACAGCACACCCCCCCACCCCCACCCCTATTCTACGAAGAGTCGAGTTAAGAAGATCATAAACTGGATAACACATAACATGTTTTAGTATCGCTATACACTAGTTAAAATATTGTTGTCCGTAAGTATTTACATGGAACTCATTAATCTTCGCCAATATGTTCAAGAGTTTTACACCTTCTTCGGGCGGCTATTCGTGTTTGCGACATGATGCCGATGTAATATATACCGGTATCGACATATCAGTTCAGTTATATCACTATTTGTACAGGATTGACTTATCAGTTCAGTTATATCAATATATGTACCGGTATCGAGTTATCAGTTCAGTTATACCACTATTTGTACAGGATCGACATATCAGTTCAATAATATCACTATTTGCTTTAATAATGTACCGGTATCGACTTATCAGTTCAGTTATATCACTATTTGTTCAGGATCGACATATCAGTTCAGTTATATCACTATTTGCTTTAATAATGTACCGGTATCGACTTATCAGTTCAGTTATATCACTATTTGTACAGGATCGACTTATCAGTTCAGTTATATCACTATTTGTACCGGTATCGACTTATCAGTTCAGTTATATCACTATTTGTACCGGTATCGACTTATCAGTTCAGTTATATCACTATTTGTACCGGTATCGACATATCAGTTCAGTTATATCACTATTTGCTTTAATAATGTACCGGTATCGACTTATCAGTTCAGTTATATCACTATTTGTACAGGATCGACTTATCAGTTCAGTTATATCACTATTTGTACATGATCGACTTATCAGTTCAGTTATATCACTATTTGTACCGGTATCGACTTATCAGTTCAGTTATATCACTATTTGTACAGGATCGACTCATCAGTTCAGTTATACCACTATCTGTACCGGTATCGACTTGTCAGTTCAGTTATATCACTATATGTATCGGTATCGACTTATCAGTTCAGTTATAACACTATTTGCTTTCGGACAGCGAAACTTATTTTACGGATATACACGAAATATTCAGGAGTGCTAGGTAAATCCTAACGCACAGCAGTAACGTGCTATAATGGATACCAGGCATTATTAAAACACACCAAAAATAAAGAGGAGAAGATAGTACACCACATTTGCGTAAATGTTAGTTTAATGTTTTGACAGCAAAAATAATAATTATAATAAAGCATGGTACATATTATAGATATAATGTATCAAGCTTATATAAGTTAAACCATATTATACTTAAAAGGATTTGAATATAAATAAAAAAAATTTTTATTGCATTATTTATTAGTTTCTGAATTGGACAAATCTATAAACTTAAACATATGGAGA
This sequence comes from Panopea generosa, assembly GCA_029582155.1. NCBI lineage: Eukaryota > Metazoa > Mollusca > Bivalvia > Adapedonta > Hiatellidae > Panopea > Panopea generosa. Next base: position 33,285,374 of record CM055901.1, on the reverse strand, counting down.
GTGGTATCTTTAGCAATGGTATGGTATGAGTTATTGAGCAAGGGGATGCAATACCTTGTATGGTATGAGTTATAGAGCAATGAGGGCAAGTCCTTGAATGATATTAGTTATTGAGAAAGGGGTGCAAGTCCTTGTAACATATATGAGTTATTGAACAAGAAGGGCAATACATTGTATAATATGTGTTATTTAGCAAGGGGGGAAGTCCTTGCATGATATGAGTAATTGAGCAAGGGTGGCATGTCCTTGTATGTTATGTGTTATTGAGCAAGGGGGGGGGGGGGGGGTAGGGGGGGGGAGTCCTTGTATGATATGTGTTATTGGGCTAGGGGTGCAAGTCCTTGTATGTTATGTGTTATTGAGCAAAGGGGGGCAAGTCCTTGTATGTTATGAGTAATTGAGCAAGGGGAGCAAGTCCTTGTATGTTATGAGTTATTAAGCAAGGGGGCAAGTCTTGGTATGATATGAGTTATTGAGCAATGGGTGCAAGTCATTGTATGTTATGTGTTATTGAACAAGGGGTGCAAGTCCTTGTATGATATGAGTAATTGAGCAAGGGTACAAGACCTTGTATGATATGTGTTATTGAGCAAGAGTGGCAAGTCCTTGTGTGTTATGTGTTATTGAGCAAGAGTTGCAAGTCCTTGTATGATATGAGTTATTGAGCAAGGGGTGCAAGTCCTTGTATGATATGTGTTATTGAGCAAGGGTGGCAAGTCCTTGTGTGTTATGTGTTATTGAGCAAGGAGTGCAAGTCCTTGTATGATATGAGTAATTGAGCAAGGGGTGCAAGTCCTTGTATGTTATGTGTTATTGAGCAAGGGGTGCAAGTCCTTGTATGATATGAGTTATTAAGCAAGGGGTGCAAGTCTTTGTATGATATGAGTTATTGAACAAGGGAGGGGGGAGTCCTTGTATGATATGAGTAATTGAGCAAGGAATGCAATACCTTGTATGATAATTGTTATTGAGCAAGGGGTGCAAGTCCTTGTATGTTATGCGTTTTGAGCAAAGGGTGCAAGTCCTTGTATGTTATGAGTAATTAAGCAAGGGGGGGGGGGGGGGGGGGGGGCAAGTCCTTGTATGTTATGTGTTATTAAGCAAGGGGGACAAGTCCTTGTATGTTAAGAGTAAATGAGCAAAGGGGGCAAGTCCTTGTATGTTATGTGTTATTGAGCAATGGGGGAAAGTCCTTGTATGTTATGTGTTATTGAGCAAGGGGGGCAAGTCCTTGTATGTTATGAGTTACTGAGCAAGGGGGGCAAGTCCTTGTATGTTATGAGTTATTGAGCAAGGGGTGCAAGTCCTTGTATGTTATGTGTTATTGAGCAAGGGTGGCAAGTCCTTGTATGTTATGAGTTATTGAGCAAGGGGGGCAAGTCCTTGTATGTTATGTATTATTGAGCAAGGTGTGGGGGAGGGGGCAAGTCCTTGTATGTTATGTGTTATTGGGCAAGGACTGCAATACGTTGTATGATATGTGTTATTTGGCTAGTGGTGCAAGTCCTTGTATGTTATGTGTTATTGAGCAAGGGGGGCAAGTCCTTGTATGTTATGTGTTATTGAACAAGGGGGGCAATTCCTTGTATGTTATGTGTTATTGAGCAAGGGGGACAAGTCTTTGTATGTTATGAGTTATTGAGCAAGGGTACAAGTCCTTGTATGATATGTGTTATTGAGCAAGGGCAGGGGACAAGTCCTTGTATGTTATGAGTTATTGAGCAAGGGGTGCATGTCCTTGTATGTTATGAGTTATTGAGCAAGGGTGCAAGTTATTGTATGATATGAGCTATTGAACAAGGTGTGCAAGTCCTTGTATGTCATGAGTTATTGAGCAAGGGGGGCAAGTCCTTGTATGTTATGTGTTATTGAGCAAGGGGGACAAGTCCTTGTATGTTATGAGTTATTGAGCAAGGGTGCAAGTCCTTGTATGATATGAGCTATTGAGCAAGGGGTGCAAGTCCTTGTATGTTATGAGTTATTGAGCAAGGGGGCAAGTCCTTGTATGATATGAGTTATTGAGCAAGGGGTGCAAGTCCTTGTATGTTATGAGTTATTGAGCAAGGGGGCAAGTCCTTATATGTTATGAGTTATTGAGCAAGGGGTGCAAGTCCTTGTATGTTATGAGTTATTGAGCAAGAGGGGCAAGTCTTTGTATGTTATGTGTTATTGAGCATGGATGGGGGGGGGGGGTGGCAAGTCCTTGTATGTTATGTGTTATTGAGCAAGTGGGGCAAGTCCTTGTATGGTATGAGTAATTGAGCAAGGGGGGGGGGGCAAGTCCTTGTATGTTATGAGTTATTAAGCAAGGGGGCAAGTCTTGGTATGATATGAGTTATTGAGCAAGGGGTGCAAGTCCTTGTATGGTATGAGTTTGAGCAAAGGGTGCAAGTCATTGTATGTTATGTGTTATTGAGCAAGGGGTGCAAGTCCTTGTATGATATGAGTTATTGAGCAAGGGTACAAGTCCTTGTATGATATGTGTTATTGAGCAAGGGTGGCAAGTACTTGTGTGTTATGTATTATTAAGCAAGGGGTGCAAGTTCTTGTATGATATGAGTTATTGAGCAAGGGGTGCAAGTCCTTGTATGATATGTGTTATTGAGCAAGGGTGGCAAGTTCTTGTGTGTTATGTGTTATTGAGCAAGGAGTGCAAGTCCTTGTATGATATGAGTTATTGAGCAAGGGGTGCAAGTCCTTGTATTTTATGTGTTATTGAGCAAGGGGGCAAGTCCTTGTATGTTATGAGTTATTGAGCAAGGGGGACAAGTCCTTGTATGTTATGAGTAATTGAGCAAGGGGTGCAAGTCCTTGTATGTTATGTGTTATTGAGCAAGGGGGGCAATTCCTTGTATGTTGTGAGTTATTGAGCAAGGGGGGCAAGTCCTTGTATGTTATGTATTATTGAGCAAGGGGGGTGGGGGGCAAGTCATTGTATGTTATGTGTTATTGGACAAGGACTGCAATACTTTGTATAATATGTGTTATTGGGCTAGTGGTGCAAGTCCTTGTATGTTATGTGTTATTGAGCAAGGGGGGCAAGTCCTTGTATGTTATGTGTTATTGAACAAGGGGGACAAGTCCTTGTATGTTATGTGTTATTGAGCAAGGGGGACATGTTATGAGTTATTGAGCAAGGGTACAAGTCCTTGTATGATATGAGTTATTGAGCAAGAGTTGCAAGTCCTTGTATGATATGAGTTATTGAGCAAGGGGTGCAAGTCCTTGTATGTTATGAGTTATTGAGCAAGGGTGCAAGTCATTGTATGATTTGAGTTACTGAACAAGGGGTGCAAGTCCTTGTATGTTATGAGTTATTGAGCAAGATGGGCAAGTCCTTGTATGTTATGTGTTATTGAGCAAGGGGGACAAGTCCTTGTATGTTATGAGTTATTGAGCAAGGGTGCAAGTCCTTGTATGATATGAGTTATTGAGCAAGGGGTGCAAGTCCTTGTATGTTATGAGTTATTGAGCAAGGGGGCAAGTCCTTGTATGAAATGAGTTATTGAGCAAGGGGTGCAAGTCCTTGTATGTTATGAGTTATTGAGCAAGGGGGCAAGTCCTTATATGTTATGAGTTATTGGGCAAGGGGTGCAAGTCCTTGTATGTTATGAGTTATTGAGCAAGGGGGGGGGGGACAAGTCCTTGTATGTTATGTGTTATTGAGCAGGGGTGGGTGGGGGGGGGCAAGTCCTTGTATATTATGAGTTATTGAGCAAAAGTTGCAAGTCCTTGTATGATATGAGTTATTGAGCAAGGGGTGCAAGTCCTTGTATGTTATGAGTTATTGAGCAAGGGTGCAAGTCATTGTATGATATGAGTTATTGAACAAGGGGTGCAAGTCCTTGTATGTTATGAGTTATTGAGCAAGGGGGCAAGTCCTTATATGTTATGAGTTATTGGGCAAGGGGTGCAAGTCCTTGTATGTTATGAGTTATTGAGCAAGGGGGGGGGGGGGCAAGTCCTTGTATGTTATGTGTTATTGAGCAGGGGTGGGTGTGGGGGGGGGGGGGGGGGCAAGTCCTTGTATATTATGAGTAATTGAGCAAGGTAGACAAGTCCTTGCATGTTATGAGTTATTGAGCAAGGGGGGAGGGGGGCAAGTCCTTGCATGTTATGTGTTATTGAGCAGAGGTGGGGGGGGGGGGGGCAAGTCCTTGTATGTTATTAGTTATTGAGCAAGGGGGCAAGTCCTTGCATGTTATGTGTTATTGAGCAAGGGGGGCAAGTCCTTGCATGTTATGAGTTATTGAGCAAGGGGTGGGGGGCAAGTCCTTGCCTGTTATGTGTTATTGAGCAAGGGGGCCGGTCCTTGTATGTTATGTGTTATTGAGCAAGGGGGGCAAGTCCTTGTATATTATGTGTTATTGAGCAAGAGGGGCAAGTCCTTGTATGTTATGAGTTATTGAGCAAGGGGTGCAAGTCTTTGTATGTTTTGTGTTATTGGGCAAGGGGTGCAAGTCCTTGTATGTTATGTGTTATTGAGCAAGGGGGGGGAGTCCTTGCATGATATGAGTTATTGTGCAAAGGGGGCAAGTCCTTGTGTGATATGTGTTATGAGCAAGGGGGACAAGTCCTTGTATGTTATGTGTTATTGAGCAAGGGGTGCAATACCTCGATTGATATGTGTTACTGGGCAAGGAATGCAATACCTTATATGATAAGTGTTATTGGGCTAGGGGTGCAAGTCCTTGTATGTTATGTGTTACTGAGCAAGGGGTGAAAGCAAGGAATTCAATACCTTGTATGTTAATTGTTATTGAGCAAAGGTGGAAGTCCTTGTATGATATGAGTTATTTAGCAAGGGGTGCAAGTCCTTGCATGTTATAAGTTTTTGAGCAAGAGGGCAAGTTCTTGTATGATATGAGTTATTGAGCAAGGGGTGCAAGTCATTGTATGATATGAGGAACTGAGCAAGGAATGCAATACCTTGTGTGTTAATTGCTATTGAGCAAAGGGGGAAGTCCTTGTATGATATGAATTTTTGAGCAAATTTTCTTCTTTAGAAAACCAAACTTTTCTTGGTCAAGGAATCAAAAGAGTTATGCAGAAAGACATGATAGCAACATTAAAATAACACAAATCAGCGCACAGCAAAAACGCAAATCGGTGCATAATAGCGAATAACACCAAACAGCAGCACAAAATAGCAAACAGTAAACAGCATTGAACAGCGGCATGCAATAGTTAATGTCTGTGTACAGCTAAAAACAGTAACGTTCAACAGCAGAAAACAGCAAACAGCAGTAAACAATAGCAAACAGTAAACAGTATTGAATAGCAGAGTATAATAGTAAACAGCAGCGTACATATAAAAACAGTCACGTTCAACAGCAGCAAGCAGCAAACAGCAGTGTACAATAGCAAACAGTAAACAGTATTGAACAGCAGCATACAATAGTAAACATAAGAGTATATCTGAAAGCAGCAACATTCAACAGCAGAAAGCAGCGAACAGCAGTATACAATAGCAAACTGTAAACAATACTGAATGTCAGCACGCAATATTAAACATCAGCGTACAGCTGAAAGCAGTAACGTTCAACAGCAGAAAGCAGCGACAACAGTATACAATGGCAAACAGTCAACAGTATTGAACAGCTGCATACAATAGTAAACATCAGCTTATAACTAAAACAGCCACGTCCAACAGCAGAAAGCAGCAAATAGCAGTATAAATAAGCAAACAGTAAACAGTATTGAACGACGGCATACAATAGTAAACATCAGCGTACAGCTGAAAACAGCCACGTCCAACAGCAGCAAGCAGTAAACCGCAGTATAAATTAGCAAACAGTAAACAAAATTGAACAGCGGCTTACAATAGTAAACATCAGCTTACAACTAAAACAGCCACGTTCAACAGCAGAAAGCAGCAAACCGCAGTATAATTAGCAAACAGTAAACAAAATTGAACAGCGGCTTACAATAGTAAACATCAGCGTTCAGCTGAAAACAGCCACGTTCAACAGCAGCAAGTAGCAAACAGCAGTATTAAATAGTAAACAGTAAACAGTACTGAACTGCGGCATACAGTAGTAAACATCAGCGTACAGCTGAAAACAGCAAAGTTCAAAAGCAGAAAACAGCAGTATTTAATAGTAAACAATAAACAGTATTGAACAGCGACTTACAATAGTAAACATCAGCGTACAGCTGGAAACAGCCACGTTCAACAGCAGCAAGCAGCAAACAGCAGAATTAAATAGTAAACAGTATTGAACAGCGGCATACAATAGTAAACATCAGCGTACAGCTGAAAACAGCCACGTTCAACAGCAGCAAGCAGCAAACAGCAGTATTAAATATCAAACAACAAGCAGTATCGAACAGCGGCATACAATAGTAAACATTAGCGTGCAGCTGAAAACAGCCACATTCAACAGCAGCAAGCAGCAAACAGCAGAATTAAATAGTAAACAGTATTGAACAGCGGCATTCAATAGTAAACATCAGCGTACAGCTGAAAACAGCCACGTTCAACAGCAGCAAGCAGCATACAGCAGAATTAAATAGTAAACAGTATTGAACAGCGGCATACAATAGTAAACATCAGCGTACAGCTGAAAACAGCCATGTTCAACAGCAGCAAGCAGCAAACAGCAGTATTAAATATCAAACAACAAACAGTATCGAACAGCGACATACAATAGTAAACATTAGCGTACAGCTGAAAACAGCCACATTCAACAGCAGCAAGCAGCCAACAGATGTATTAAATAGCAAACAGCAAACAGTATCAGACAGCGGCATTCATTAACGTACAGCTGAAAACAGCAACGACCATCAGCACAAAGCAAGCAAAGAACAGTATAAAATGTCAAATATTAAATATTATGGAACAGCGGCATACAATTGTTAACAGCAACGTACAGCTTAAAACAGCCACGTTCAACAGCAGTAAGCAGCAAACAGCAAACAGCAGTATTAGATAGAAAACAGCAAACAGTATCGAACAGTGGCATACGATAGTAAACATCAGTGTCGGTGGAAAACAGCCACGTTTAATAGCAGCAAGCAGCAAACAGCAGTATTTATAGCAAAGAGTAAACTGTATTGAACTGCGGAATACAATAGTAAACATCAGCACACAGCTGAAACCAGCAACGTTCAACAGAAGCAAGCAGCAAACATCAGTATAAATTAGCAAAAAATAAACAGTATTAAACAGCAGCATACAATAGAAAACATCAGCGTACAACTGAAAACAGCAATGTTCAACAGCAGTATAAAATAGCAAACAGTAAATTGTATTGAACTGTTGCATACAATAGTAAACATCAGCGTGCAGCTGAAAACAGTTACGCTCAACAGCATCAAACAGCAGTATAACATTGCAAACAGTATTGAACTGCGGCATACAGAAGTAAACATCAGCTTACAGCTGTAAACAGCCACGTTCAACAGCAGCAAGTAGCAAACAGCAGTATTAATTAGTAAACAGTAAACAGAATTGAACAGCGGCATACAATAGTAAACAGCAACGGACAGTTGAAAACAGTCACGTTCAACAGCAGCAAGCAGCAAACAGCAGTATTAAGTAGCAAACAGTGTTAGTTAGCGGCATACAAAAGTAAACAGCAACGAACAGCTGAAAACAGCCACGTTCAACAGCAGCAATCAGCAAACAGCAGTATTAAATAGCAAACAGTAAACAGTATTGAACTGCGGCATACAGTAGTAAACATCAGCGTACAGCTGCAAACAGCCTTGTTCAACAGCAGCTAGCAACAAACAGCAGTAGTAAATAGCAAGCAGTAAACGGTGTTAGTCAGCAGCATACAATAGCAAACAGCAACGTACAGCTGAAAACAGCCAAGTTCAACAGCAGAATGCAGCAAACAGCAGTATAAACTAGCAAATAGTAAACAGTGTTTTATCACCCAGATGGTTATTGAAGATAGCAATGGATATTTGTAGGTATCAAATGGCAATTGTTAATCAAGTATAATATGATTATTTGCAGATAACAAATGTTGGTTTGTAGGTATGAAATTGTTATAATATGGTAAAAAAAAAAAAGATGATGGTTGTGGTAATTTGTAAGTTTAATATTTGAGCAGTGTCTCGTTATTCTATAAAATAAATGGCATGTTCATTTATTAATTCATTAATTCTAGATATAGTTTATATTGTATGTATACAGTTATTAAATGATCCATTGAATCAGTAGTGCAGTGGATAGAGTGTTGATCACTCACACCAGAAGTCTCGGGAGCGATCCCAAGCTCGATTCGATGACATCTAAAAAATAAGACAAGTTATTTTAAGTCACCACACCCGAGAGTGATTCATGTAAACTCTGAGCTTACTTTGTAACCAAGTTGGAGCTGAAGTAGATTATAATATTATACGACACAATTAGATTTTAGTAAAGAATTTTACTGAATTAAAAATCAAATAAACGTGCATGGCAATGCATGTTTCTGAGCAACTCGCAATCAGATTCACATTTTCAATTAATGCGAGCCACGAGTTCGTGGAAACAGACAAAATACCCACTTATAGTAGCTGGTAATTGGTATAACGGACCGTGCCGGCTATTACATGTCAGGTAGAAATAAAGCATCAGTTTACTGGTGGTAGTCGTGGTCTGGGATGATACAGGGCGCAGTGTTTTTCCTTAACAATTCAGCTTATCTCATTAAAGGTCCTCCTGATTCGTATGACGAGATAAGCGCTGGAGTATTTCGCACGCATTTAAGACCTTTGTCCCCAGAAGAATGACCGCGCTAAACTCAAATTTCACAAGTATTTTATATAATCTTTGTACTGATTTTCAAGTTGCATTTGTGATAATATTTTGATTATTTTGTTTATTTCATTTCATAGTATTACGCCCTTGCAAAAGTCCTAGCATATTTTATGTATAATCTGTATCTATTCGTTGCAAGTTCCAGATTAAGGTACACAAGTACATGATTAACAAAATGATTTACATGTAGATTGAATGCTGCATTTTAATAGTAGGCAATATTGATAAAGTATCTTGTTTTCCAAGTTTAATGAGAGGTCTTGTATGCCGGTATTGACATATATAACCGCGTTCCTGAGTCTCGTACCGGTACCTAGCTGTTATTTCACAAGTAACTATATATATACAGAAGTGGAGGACATATTACCTATAAAAACAGTGTCGTAGGTCAAATCGGTCGCGAACATCATAATGCGCACGGCGGCTCTGGGTGAACATCAAACGCCGGATTTGAAGTTCTGCGAGCTACCTTAACTATAGACACGTAGCAAAGAGTAATTAACAAACCATGCATTTGTAGAGGAATTGAGTGTATTGTATAATCTGACTCTGATGACGCTTAGTTACTTGCAGATGTCATGTTCGGAAATTCATTGTTAAACAAACTGAATTATTGCAATTGCAGATCAAGTTATATATTGATTCTTTGACCTGCTTAGACTGTAAAATTAAGTTTCTGTAGATAAAAGCCAGGGGGGCTAAAAGTTCCTAGCAAAGAGTACATCTTCCCTATTGGAGGATTCCCTGTATTGCATGCATCATTGCTATGAGCGGCTGATAAGGTAGATTGAAGTTTGATATTCGTCTTTCGTCTTTCGGTATTTAACATGAACCTTACCCTAACTCTTAACGTCTTAGCCTCCAATATAAAAGAGTTATATACTTAAATATCAAAAGACGAAAAACGAATATCAAACTAACTTTCAGCTTTGTCTGATAAATTGAACGTGTTCTTGAGTTTCCAATCGGTAATAACTGCTCAACTTTAGTGTTCGTGTGCCGTAAAACACAAATGAAATGATATTGCTAGTAACTCACAACTACCACTCACGTTATCAGTAGACGAATGACCTTTCGACACAATGCCAAAGGTCAAAGCATCATGTCCCGCCCAATTTGTTTGGGCTTAGGGTTAGGACTAGGGTTAGAACTACATGTACTATAAATATATAAAGGGACATAAAAAGGTATTCTCGTTAGAGGGGCAAATGTTCATAATTTAAACATATTGTTCATGTAATAAACCATGACAATATATATTATTTATGTACACTTTATCGCCAACACCCCGTGGAGAATTGCCCCTAGGATATCTGTCACTTCCCTTTAATTCCCAAATTTACAACATTTCAGCCAATCAGCAATTATCAGCCAGTATTACTACAAACAAGGATTTGTATCTTTATATAATTCCTTGCTACAAAGGATTAAAAGGATTAGATGAACAATTTTACAAAAAAAGTATAATTAAAATAATAGTTTCTTGTAATTCTATTTAAAATGTTCACTAAAACTGTAATTTATTAAGAAACTGAAATTGTATACCTTCATAAAGAAGTTTACGAAAGCCTTTATTACTAGTAATGAATTCCATTTTGAAAGAGCAGTAATGTCATTCCAAAAGACATCGTATTATAAACCCAAAGATGCAACAGTTTGAAATAATGCAAACAGATAAAATTTAATTTTGCTGAAAACTATCAAACTGCAAACTAATATAATCGTTTAAAGTAATTATCATCAAAGATCTTAAGCCAGTATGCATTCAATTTAACTAATAAAGGGGTAATCATTGACATGATCACTTAAATTAGTGTGACTGTGACAAACAAGTTTTTGTTAAAAATTACAATAAACTGCTCTAATTATCAGCAAATAATTAACATGACCACATAAATAATTGACTGGGACAAACAAGTTTTTTGAAAAATTACAAACTGTAAAAATATAATTAATAACATAGTTGTTTGTGAATCTGCCATTATTATAAATGCTTGTGTATCTGCCTCTTTTTTTTTAAGAAAATAAAACAAAAATTACATTCTAGATTGAACTCTCATATATATATCATGGGGATTTTGACTACCCATCAAGGGGATTTTGACTACCCCTCTATTTTGACCAAGGGAATTTTGACCACCCTGTTAATTCTGTCGAGGGGATTTTGACTACCTTGTCATTTTTGAGCCATGGGGATTTTGAAGTACACTGTGTTATGGGCACTATCGCGCCAATTTAGAAAATTATTTAAAAAAAAACGAGTATCACATTAGATCATATATGCTAGAAAGAGACTAGAGAGACAATACAGATTACAACATACAAACTACAAACTAAATGTTTAAAGACAAAACGAAAATAGTAGGACCGTGTGTTAGTACATATAAGTATATAACAGTGTTGGGATCTAAGGTGAATAAAATACTTAACCCAAATATTTTGTTGAAATCTTGTAAGAATAAATATCACAATGGAAAAGTGAAAGTAACGTAGTTATACATTTTAAAAAGTATTAGTTCTCCTGAATATGAATAATGGAGAGTTTTTATGATTCGCAATGCCTTAAAGTATAAGAATACACCTTTGTGTTAAGTTACATTCACATGATTGCCTGCATAACAAATATCAGTCAAACGATGGCTTCTTCGTTATATTACTACACAATATAAAATATAATCAAAAACAAGTTCTAATCATTCACGCTATCTTATCATTGGTATGATTTGCTTAAACAAAGATAATAATTAATGGTTCATCTACTGTATGAACTGTACCTGTGGTTATTTTCAATTATTGTTCTTATCATGTTCATAATTCTTAATAACTTTAATGGCTTTGTCTTATCACATAAGAAAGAAATGTGTTGTATTGGTATGTATGAATTTCTTCTTCATTTAGGTTTAGCGGACTTAATCACTGCAGTGAACATATCACCCTGAGAAGGTTAAAAAACACGTTTCACTTTATTATTTATCTCGTTTTACTGATAACAGGCACGAAACACTTTATATTTGTTGTTTGTGCAGTCTTCAAAGCATTGTGAAGTCATAATATATCATTTTGCAAATATTGTCGTTTTTATAGATATAGTATTGACGTTTTTATAGATATAATAAACACATTTTAACTCCAAATATATGATTAATCTACTTTTATACATTATCTTCATCTGCATACATTTTATTGTACACTCTAAAATGAAAGAACGCAATATTTTACCGCCAGCTTGAACAACGTTTTAAGTAGACGCCAAGTACAGTTCGTTCAAGGGGTGTATTCAGAGGCGGTTTAGGTTTTCATTTTTGGGCGGGGTAGGGGGGATCACATGGGGGTGTAAATTCATGATTTTAAACAGGGCTGAGGCTACCGCGGATATTATTACCGAATTTTATTTAAAAATATTTTAGATTAGTGGAACGTTTCTATTATAAACGTTACAGGAATTCATCGAAGGGCACGTAATACCAACATTGGGTGAATATTTGGGATGGAACACGCTAGCTTATCTAGCAATGTACCAAGATCAAAAACTTAAACGCTTTTTACTAAATCGGTTGAATGTTTGCTATTGAAATACCGACGCATACAACTTGACTGTATGGCTGATAAATCTTCCAACTAACGAGTGAAGACATTTATTACGCGTTACATTATTCAGAGCAATAAACGCCACAGTGACTGGTAAATATCACATGCGACCACCACCATCCAGAAGTGGCCGTTGTAAATAACGATACGTTTTAAAAGAAGGGAATATAAAGTGTTAGATAAATACTAGACACGCAATTTTTATTTTTTTTATCCTAAAGTGTGTCCGTGGACTTTGTATGACATTGACTTTGTCAGCTGATATACAGGGTTGTGTTTTGCACATTACACATTGTCCTGACATGTTGATCATTTGTGCCAGGTTGTTTTCAAAATCCGTCTATGTAATACAAAGTAACAAATCAGACACGAAATCTAAAACAGACTGAAAGTGTGGCATTGACCTCTGTGGTATGGTTATGGGTCTTGTGCGGGACACGTTGCCAGTATTTAAAATGTTTAAGCTGTTAGAAGGCCCGGCAAAATATAACTTTGGATAACACTTCCTCAATATAGGATGTTCATGGGCTGAGTTCTGGAAAGTAATGTCTTTACCCTTAACAATGAGAACTACATGGTGTTGAAATGATATCTGTATTGATTTTTTGTTAAACCATTTATATTTCACTAAAAGGTGTAAAGATATTTTTTCGTCTTTACATTTTACCTTTTGTGATTAATTATTAACTATAACATGAAAAATAAAGTTTAAATTTGTCAACCTGGTGGAGATCTTCTGTAAACGTGAAATTGTAAAGTCCTGAACAACTCAGCTAATATATAACACATTAACGTTCATAATTTAAACATATTGTCCATGAAAGAAACCATCACAATATATATCATTTATATACACTTTATCGCCAACATCCCGTGGAGAATTGCCCTAGTACATTTGCCGCTTCCCTTTAATTCCTAAATATACAAATTGTCAGCTAATCAGTAATTACATGAACTTTAATGGTTTATAACATGAACAATATGTTTAAATTATGAACATTTGCTATGATATAAATCGCATCTTGTAAAATTGTAAAGAATTGTGTTTGCTTAGTAAATGAATATAAGTGAGGCGCATATGCATTACTATATATTAATTTGTACTTCCTTCTGTAATACAATATAAGAGGTACCTCTAAATATATTATCACACCGACACATGCTTTATTATATATGAGAGAGAGAGAGAGAGAGAGAGAGAGAGAGAGAGAAAGAGAGAGATAGACAGAGAGAGAGAGAGAGAGAGAGGGCGAGAGAGAGGAGAGAGAGAGAGGGCAATGATGATGATGATGATGATGATGATGATGATGATGATGATGATGATGATTCTCGATCCTCCGCCACGGCTATGCGTGATGTCCTTAAGCAAGACACTTTATCCGCATATGCTTAGTAAGAAGACTTCGAACGTGATTTGCCGAAGTTGTAAGAACTTCTTTCACAATCGAAGTAAAATAAATGAGTTTAAACTAAAAACTTATATTTCCAAGATAATTAAATCACTGATTCTATGATGAATTAAGCTGTAATAAAAAAATTACAGCAATAATATATAGCCCCGTTTTTATACTGGAGCAGTGTATCATAAGTTCTCCTTTTCTGTAGATGCTTTGGATAAGTGGTATTAGGGACTGTAAAAGGTTTCTCTCTTATTCCTTGGGACAATGAACTTATTTTTAGGTTATGTTGACATCAATGATTTATATAGAATGTTTTATATATAATTCCTTGGTTGATATACCTATCAGTGTTATTCTCATTTTAAATAAAGTTTTTATTAACTCCCTATGACATATATTGTTAATTTACTATTTTCATGGAATAATATAGAGATAAAAATTCTTGTTTATTATGATTGTGTGATAGAGCAGAGACATAGACGGACAGAGTAACAAAGAGAAACAAATTTTGTATTAACAATATAATCACATTTACAACAAATTTTATTTCTGCGTAAATCGATTACAATTACAAAATACCTTTTCTTTCTGAATATATATTTTTTATGAAATAGATTTAAAACATGTTGGTCCTTTTTACAGTTTTTCACAAACACTATCACATTTTAGCACATGTTCGTAAGTGATAATTTGATTATGACTTTATGTGTTATTTTTAAACTTTATTTATTCTTAATTCACGATTTAATTTGTTTGAATTTGTATATTCCATTCACATTCCATGCGGCAATGGTTAAATTCGCAAGCCACCGAGACTGGCTGTTGTCCTATGGATCCTTAATTACTCTGCCGCCCCGCACACGTAGTCCTTCTATTTTGTTAACAATAATCCGCGTATTGGCCTCGAGAATACGTTCGTGCCTGGTTTTATCCTTTTCAATGTAGATGTCGCCGTACCCCTGATGTTGCCTAAGGTTACGTTTCACCTTAAGGACAGTATATGTTTGTTCCATCGTCTCCATGGTTACAATAACGGGTCTATAGTGTCTTAATCGATGCTGAGATGTGTTCCCGTTCTCTTGTTTCTTCTCAACGATCCGTTTTACCGTTACGACATTCACGTTAACATCTAGGTCACTGAGAATGGTGTTTACAAATATACTAAGGTTGTCTGTACTGTCATTTTCATCCTCCTCTATAATGTTTTTAAAGCACAGATTTCTTTCAGTATCTAGCTCAGATCTGGGACCTAAGACATTCGGTTGACGCTCGGTTTCATTTTGGGCCTCAGGCATATTTATTTTCCCACTCAGTTTTTCAATTTTCGAGTCAACCCGGGATAGTTCTTAGTTCATGTCTGAACGTAACGATGAAACTGACGTGTTTATCAAACTTTTCATTTCGATTTCAAATTTGTCTTACCCTTTTTTCCAAATATGAGCGAGTCTCTTTATTGTCTTTTGATATTTCTTTCAATAATCCGTATATATCATCCATATTTCTCGTTTGAACAGAGGAGTCCGGTTCACTTATGTCCCACATATTGTCCGCCATTGTCCTTTGTTGTTTATATACTTGGAATAAGTTGTCGAAGATCTGCCAAATATAATGTTTTTCAACCATTTACAAATGATATGCACTTTTTTTCAACACAGGAACAAAAATAGTCTTAACATATGCTATGGTAATGTAACTTTACATAATAAGTATATATACTTTTCAGAAATAGTTTTAAGTGAAAACTGCAACGTGTCCCTTTAAAATATTTTAGTAAGTTGATAAATGTGAATACTGATATATTACGCAGCAGATTTACAAATCTCTTTGCTTTGATTAGAAATACCGCAATTATCTAATGCTTTATATTCATTCTATTGATATTTAACAAAACAATGTGCAAAATCATTCATATTAATATCAAAACTTCCCTAACCGCAGTAAAGTACAAGGTTAATGTTGGTGGTAATGGTTGTATCTACCTGTAAAAAAGTCAATTATGTTATTGTAGAGATTTGCATTTTTAGTCAGTTAGTCACTTACGGATGTTGTCATAATCATTTCAATAAGAACAGAACAGAACAGAACATAATTTTCATTCAATATAACTTGAACGTATACAGTTCATCGTTTTTTACACAAACAAAACAATACATGCATGCAGGAATACGAGCAAATCATTTGAATAGGTGACTTACGAAAGGTGATTATACATGTACGAGGTAAGTTGTTTAAATTATTATTACCAACACATTTGATTAATAAAGCAATCGCATATTTAAGAAATACACAAATTTTTAGAAAACCGCTAATATTTCTTTTTTTCCCGCTTTATTATCTGTTCATAAAATTTTAATTTAATATCAATTTATCTGAATATCGATGTTAAATCAAATAGCTAATTTTAAAAAGCTGAACAACAAACTTGTGTTGAAATATAATTACCCAACTACATTCTAGCAGATTATATTATGACCTCCTCTGTTTTTTTTTGTACAAGGATTATTAGATTTGAATACTATTTTACTGATCTTTGGAAAATGTTTAAATAAAAAAATCAGTAATATTTATTAACATTTGATAATGGTTTATCTTAACTAACTTGTATTAAAAGTTAAATACACGATATCTATGCGATGACTGAAAAACGAACATAAACATGCACAAAATGAAACATGTTTGCAGTTAAAATATTTATTTCGGATTATCAAGCTTTAGGAAGTAATCTCAGTACAATTATATTTCTTTAAATAATCAAATAATTTTATTTTCGTGCCGCAAAACACCATTCATTTCAGGTATTATCTTTCTTTTCGTCTCATCTACGCATCATATAACAAAACATAAATTATACAAGAACGTTTAAACTTGTACAGAACCATTCTAAAAGAATTATAAGAGACATTTTAAAACATAAATTATGAATATCAATACAAAGCACAATTTTGAGACATGATAAAGCTCCATGTAAAATATTGCTAATCTTTATACTAAAATCTGCAATAAACAAAGTTTTTAATTAAAAAGATGAAGAAGAAAAAGAGCACTATTGCGCATATTCAAAGATATCTTTAAAAAAAAACGATTATCGTTTTTGTTCAGATCATTTGAGAACTGATTAGCAATATTTTCATATATGTGGAGATTTTTTTAATTGAGTAATTCAAAACAATGATATGCTAATTATGCTGTATTAACATAATTATCAACCAATTACATTATTAAATCTCTTTATTCAATTAATATGCCTCGCGTAATGTATTATTGTTATCTCATCACTGGTTTTGATATTTAAGAATCAAGTGATATAAATAAATTGAGTATTCCAATTATACACACTCTTTAATCAATTTTCTTTCTATGTCCACTGAATTATTTCATAACAAAGACATTAAAAGATAAATTTGTGCGAAGAAAATAAACCATTAAATAATGTTTTAGATTACAAAAGAAATGTACTTGAATTTGAAGCTTTTTGAAGGTTCTTTAGTTAAAATATGAAATTAAAAAAAATCTATGCTATAGACTATAAATAAAATACATAATAAACACACATACTTTAAACTACACATAACTTGCAATATCACTATGTGTTTATAAACATATATGCTGTATTAAACTGAGTACAATAATACGCTGTACATTTGGCACACAGGAAATAAATCCGAATTACATTTTATCTCATTTTCAAATCAAAATGGAAGCAAGATGCAATTATCATATTATTTATATCTAAATATCATCGTAAAGAGAATTTTATTTGCAATAAACGTATACGTTGTCATAGGTTGGCAAAAAATCACAACTAAGGTTTATAAGACCTTGAAAATGACCGAAAACGTATTTTGACTTATTTTATATAGAACATATAAGGACCATATATGCTGTTATAAAATTAAAAAAGGAAGCAAGAAGACGTAAACATATTTTAATTTTTATTTTATCATAATAAAGGTTATATTTTTAACTAAATGACTAGACGTTGTAATAGGTTGGCAATTTAATAATGAAACAGTTATAACGATAAGATTAAATTGCTCCTATATGTTTCTATGTAAACCAAAGTTCACGGTTTAGCCAGGTAAGTGATAAAAACGGTCGATATCAAGGGGGTTAACTTCTCTCGATAAGCCAGTGAAATGTCTGAAATAGTCCCAAATGATGACATTGAGCTGTCTCTTCAAGGTAACACCGGTATAGGAATAACACTTGATCAGCTATCTATTTATCTTTTGATGTTTGCTGATGATGCTGTGTTATGTTCAGAAACAAAAACGTGATTACAAGCGTCACTTAATAACCTAGAAATATATTGCCACAAATGGAATTAAACAGATAATACAGAAAAAAATAAGATCGTTGTATTTCGAAAGGGATGGATTTTAAGTAAAAATGATAAATGGACATATTCCGGGTCAGAAATTGAAATAGTCATCAGTTTCGATTATCTAGGTATAGTATTGTCAAGTTGGGGGTCATTTATTAAAAACGCGAGCACTCTATCTGGTAAAGTCTTGCGGGCAATGAGTACCTTGCTTAGCGTAACAAAAACTTATGAAATACCTATCAATATTATGTTTAACCTATTTGACTCATACGTTCTATCTGTCTTGAATTATGGTTGCGAAATATGGGGTTTTGATAAATCAGAGCAGCTGGAAAGGTTGCATAAAAAATTCTGTAAATGGACGCTCAATGTAAAAATGTCTACAAATAGTTTATCTTTATACTCAGAAACGGGTAGATTCCCACTGTATATTGAAAGGTATATACGAATAATAAAATACTGGCTCAATTTACATAAAGAAAAAAGCCGAAATTGTGTTTTAAACACCATTAAAAATGTACAGAGACAAGAAATTGAAACAAACCAGAATGCAAAAAACTGGTCTTCGAAAGTGCGAAATTTATTGTGCCAAAGCGGCTTTGCAGAAATATGGATGTATCCGGAATCAGTTATTGTAAACTTGTTCATACCATTGTTAAGGAAAAGGTTAAGAGATATTCATATAAATCATTGGCAAGAAACTATTTTAATCCATACTTCGTTGTCTTTGTACAGACATATTAAACATACCTACCAAATATCAGACTACTTGATAAAACTGAACAACAAAAAACATAGACACATTATTGCCAAAATATAGAAACTGGACGTCACAGGAACATAGTTAGAAATGAAAGGAAATGTGTGCTTTGTAACAAAAACGATATAGAAGATGAATATCACTTTATTTTAATCTGTCCTCATTATAATGATCTGCGCAAGCAATATATTCCAAACTATTATATCAATAAACCTAGTATGTTCAAATTCATTAATCTTCTGCAGTCAAACAAAAAGTCTGTCTGAAACAAATGCGAGAACAGATGATTAATGCAAACACCTAATTATATAAGATTTGTGATTATATTATAATTAGTCATATGTAAATAACAAGTCAACCAGCCATGTTATTCACTCTCACTATAATTACTATTACCACCATAATTATTACTATTACTACCATATTTTCTAAAATGTTTGTATTTAATATTGATATGCATTTTTGTATGTGCCATATGTATTTGAATATGTTATTTATGGTGAAAAGCTTTTGTAATGCATAAGCCAATATAAAAGAATGTTCTGTTCTGTTCTGTTCTGTTCTGTTCTGTTCTGTTCTGTTCTGTTCTGTTCTGTTCTGTTCTGTTCTGTTCTGTTCTGTTCTGTTCTGTTCTGTTCTGTTCTGTTCTGTTCTGTTCTGTTCTGTTCTGTTCTGTTCTGTTCTGTTCTGTTCTGTATTCTTGTTGTCAGTATGCATCAATGCCTCGACCCTCGGGTCATACGTTAATTGGTCCTGTAACAGCAGGGTGCCCGCGATACACTGATAACGAAGGGTATTTTACATAGCTTTATTGTTTCAATGTTAATAAATCGATTGGTGTTTTTTTAAATATATCAAACTTTATGAAATTAAGAAATATTGATCTTAAATTTAAGGTTATATTTCTGCTTAGTGTTGTAAGCACGAATTTCATATTACCGATGATAAAACTCGAAGTATTACATGCAATTTTATCAGGTAAATACATAAAATTAATTAGAATTATGTGTTACCTTAAATAAAACGTGTTATATTTGATTTAAAATTATACATTGTGTTTCATTATTATTCGTCTCTCACCGCTGATTCAAGTGGGAAAGTTATCAGTTACTTGATGAGAAGGTGTGTGACCGAGTACTGGTTAACCTTTCAGGACTCCATGAAACAATGGTTAGGTTAACTGATTGTCTGTTAGCCCTCGATGGAATAAAATGACGCTAAAAATTCAAACAATTATTTAAAATATGAATATATTTATGTTAGATAATATGTTTATTTTTTTGTAAAACAATATTATTATAAACATGCAAACAACTCACAAATTAAAATAAAATACATATCTACAGAGGCTTCAAATTTCTAGCCTTATATTGGCTTAATGTAACATCATGAAACACATTGAAGTTTCCAATATTATTGGACCCCACGCACAAGCAATTTGAAGTTATTTTCTTTCATGAGTTTAAAATGTTTCTCCTTAAACAATGTTAAGTCCCTTTAATTCAACAAAAAATGCATCATCATATAATGATTATAATAATGTTAATTACCTCAAAAGTATATTATTTAGTTTGGTTCTATCAATAAATATAAATATCATCCATTACAGAGGATTAACACATACTATGTAGTGTTTATTGCTTAAAGTATTATTCTGTGTTTTAGAGCATTTTGATGTGTATTGCTAGATAAATCAAAATAGTTTTATTTGTCTAGATTCCATTAAGTCAATAAATTTAAACATGAAAGGTTTTTGATGATAGCACGTTTTATATGGTATTTTTAAGATCATTAAAACATGGACATCAACGTATAGAGTGATACTCATCTTCAAAGTCAGGAGAATTACAACATACACATACTCTTTCATGATCGTTTCTCGGTATTCTATTTTTTCCGAAACGAGAAAATTCAAAACCAGGTAAAAACCAAAGTTGATATATCGATCTTCTGATCACCGTCCTGGCCATAAATCATATTCACGCCTGACTGCTTATGTTTATATAACCTCAGGTATATAAGAGAGAAACATGATATCGATAAAGGCTGGCAACTTTTGACCCACAATAAAGAGGGCCATTTATTGAGATGATCCCCCCGACTTCATTATCATCAGCGGTGAGCCGATAAGTTCGACATGGAGTTCGTGGAAACAGACAAAATACCATCTTATAACCCAAATCATACTAGCTGGTAATTGGTATAACGGACCGTGCCCGCTGTTACATGTCAGGTAGAAATAAAGCATCAGTTTACTGGTGGCAGTCGTGGTCTGAGGTGATACAGGGCGCAGTTCTTTCCCCCTTAACAATTCAGCTTATCTCATTAAAGGTCCTTCTGATTCGTATGACGAGATAAGCGCTGGAGTATTTCGCACGCATTTGAGACTATTGTCCAAAGAAGAATGACCGCGATAATCTCAAATTTCACAAGTGGTTTATGTTATATAATCTTTGGACTGATTTTCAAGTTGCATTTGTGATCATCTTTGATTATTTTGTTTATTTCATTTCATAGTATATGTCCTCGCATAAGTCCTATCATATTTTATGTATAATCTGTATCTATTCGTTGCAAGTTCCAGATTAAGGTACACAACTACATGAATAACAAAATGATTTACATGTAGATTGAATGCTGCATTTTAATAGTAGGTAATATTTAAAAAGTATCTTGTTTTCCAAGTTTAATGAGAGGTCTTGTATGCCGGTATTGACATATATAACCGTGTTCCAGAGTCTCGTACCGGTACCTAGCTGTTATTTCACAAGTAACTATATATATACAGAAGTGGAGGACATATTACCTATAAAAACAGTGTCGTAGGTCAAATCGGTCACGAACATCATAATGCGCACATAGGTGAACATCAAACGCCGGTTTGAAGTTCTGCGATCTACATTAACTATAGACACGTAGCAAAGAGTCATTAACAAACCATGCATTTGTAGAGGAATTGAATGTATTGTATAATCTGACTCTGATGACGCTTAGTTACTTGCAGATGTCATGTTCGGAAATTCATTGTTAAACAAACTAAATTATTGCAATTGCAGATCAAGTTAAATATTGATTCTTTGACCTGCTTAGACTGTAAAATTAAGTTTCTGTAGATAAAAGCCAGGGGGCTAAAAGTTCCTAGCAATAAGTACATCTTCCCTATTGGAGGATTCCCTGTATTGCATGCATCATTGATATGAGCGGCTGATAAGGTAGACTGAAGTTTGATATTCGTCTTTCGTCTTTCGGTATTTAACATGAAACTTACTCTAAACGTCTTAGCCTCCAATATTAAAGAGTTACATACTTAAATATCAAAAGACGAAAAACGAATATCAAACTAACTTTCAGCTTTGTCTGATTAATTGAACGTGTTCTTGAGTTTCTAATCATTAATAACTGCTCAACTTTAGTGTTTGTTGCGCCGTAAAACACAAACGAAATGATATTGTCAGTAACTCACAACTACCCCTCCCGATATCAGTAGATGAATGACCTTTCGACATAATGCCAAAGGTCAAAGCATCATGCAGATGCTCCGCCCGATTTGTTTGAGCTTAGGGTTAGGACTAGGGTTAGAACTATATGTACTATAAGTTTATAAAGAAACAAAAAAGGTATTCTCGTTAGAGGGTCGAATATCGTTATCCA
The DNA here is from genome assembly GCA_029582155.1 of Panopea generosa. Classification (NCBI taxonomy): domain Eukaryota; kingdom Metazoa; phylum Mollusca; class Bivalvia; order Adapedonta; family Hiatellidae; genus Panopea; species Panopea generosa. The sequence goes on along the minus strand of CM055901.1, from coordinate 33,262,896 downwards.
GAAAGAAAAATCAAGCACGACGTACTGCGCTATCGGGTAATATGATAAACATCGAGCGATCCAAGATTTCATCACATTAATATATATTTTAATAGATGCATAGGAGAGATCGATGTTTGATACGGGCACTGTCTATGTGTTACAACCATTTAAGTTGATCGTATCGGTTAAGTTTTTCTTAAGGTGAGACTCCACTAAATAGAGACAGTAAGAGAACCAGTGGTTTGAGAATTACATCTTTGTAGTCGAACCAGAGGTATATAGTTCGATCATTCTATAGTCTAACTATATTCAAGTTATAGCCACCAAGGTCGCTGGTTGAAATGCCTCATATTCGTTTTGATGGTTAACTTATTTTGCCGAGCACATTGCTAACAAATTGGTTTACAGGTACATACGTTTGTGGCTTACATACATACATATCCAACAGCAGCTGTATTCGTATTTGTTTACTCCCTTAAATCAATGCCAGTTATAAGCAGATACACTAAAGCAAAGAGCTAAATTCCATTGCCAGCCATTGTTTTCCAAAGAATGAATGAAAAATTAAAGTATACATCAACGGACGAACAAAGACATGAAACACTGAAACCAGACAGACAGTCAGACCGCACCGCATCACAACGCACCAGACTACACAAGCTCAAAATATCATAATAACATAGATCTATCTTCTAAATTTTATTTTAGATGATACGACTAAAACAATCGGTGCAATTTTACTGTATGTTGGCACTAATAAAACAGTGCGACATTTAGCGTTAGAGTCGACATAAACCGGTGGTACAAATCTTACGATAATTACCGATAATGACGCGACATATAGCGGCAGATGATTTTGCGACTGTTTACGTCAGTCTTAGTTAACAATTAAGAAACCATAAAGGAGTAACCACAGGGAATCGAGGGCACGTAATGGCACGCGTGAATGACATTGCACATACTCAAAAATATAGTAAAATTGCACTGAGTATTAAGATACACTGCCATAACAAAGTTTAAAATGTAAACTTATTATTGTAATAGTCTAACAAAACATGGTATATTCGGAAGAAAAAAAAGGGTTTATTTACAATTCAGCGTAACAAAGCTTTTCTGAATAAATCACAGTTTGGCTTTGGGATATAAAACAATATATTTTCTGCTGGATTTGACATTACGTTTCGAGAACGTATTTCATGTTTGTACTATTAACATTGAGCCTCAAAGAAAAGATGGTGAAATTACATTTATTATTTTGTACATAAGAATTGTCTTTTTATCAGGACACTGCATCCATCTCAATTTGAAACTTGAAAAGCTCACTGGACGGCATATCAAAAATAAAATAAAATAAAATTTTCAAGTCATGTTTTTCTCAAACTTGGCAATGTTTAAGTTATTTCTTTCAAATATAACTTAAAAGATTATTTAATTTGACGACATTTATCACAATGTCTTTTTTTTAAGCCGGATATAGAATCGCAAGTCTCTTTCCTCCCAAATTTTGGCCGAACACACTCCAAGCTTAAATCTATGCAAGTTTGACCTTCTAAATAGCCGTGCGCATGAATCTAATCAATATCCGGAGCCACCAAGTTCCCTTGATTTTGGTTAGATAAAACGAATCTCAAAAAATCCCCTTTACGTCATAACAGTCTGTTCTTAATATCGACCCGTACAGATTGTAAAAATAAAATAAAGTGTTTAAAACTATATATACTTGGAGTATTTATTAACATGAATATCGTTTCTATCCGGCCTCAGTCTGACTATCAATTCAGGGGTAGAGAGTTCAATTCCCCGTCGGGCAACATTATCAGTAATGCTTGTTATACGACATTATGCCTCATTATCATTCGTCGCTCATCATTGATTCAAGATGGAAAGTTATCAGTTACTTGCAGATATAAGTGTGCCTGAGTACAGGTTAACCTTCCAGGTTCCCAGGAAAGAGTGGTTAGGTTTACTGATCGTCTATTAGTCCTCTATGACTGACGCTAAAGTTTCAATATTCAATTTTAATATGCCATCTTGTGTATATTCCTAACACGTCAATCGTTTGAGATAAATGACAAAACCAAAACACCATACATCTCTCGGCGTAGCCTTTACTCCCCTGAACCCTCGGTTGATGAATAGTTTGTTCTGTTCATATTTAAATTTCTTGATTTAAAACCGTCCGCCTTAAACATGGTTTTGATAAACATCACGACATAAATGCCCCCAGTATGCTTCGTTTGATACTGAGACACACATTTATCTACCTCTATGAATCTTAATGTAAACAAATACAGAGTACATGCTAATGTTAGGCTTAATGGATCATGTACGCTTAGGTAAAACTCGTTCACGAGATCACTGAATGTTTATTCAGTATACTGTACACAGTAATTAGAAGTTATATGTTTTGTGACGATGGCGAAACAATGTCATATAAAAGGTACGGAGATAAAAACATGTGTATTACAACTAGAAAAACATTTCGGTTTACTCACATTTTTATAAATAAATCATGAACAAATGACGCCGGTTTTACGGCATACCAACACACTATAGGTTATTTGTCGCCAACAGGAAGATAGACTCAATGTTCATGTACAGAAACAAAAAAAATAACTTACAGATTGAGAATTTGCAGAATGACAGTACAACAGTGACACCTTCAGAATTGTCGAGTTTCAGCTAGAACGTCACTCGACCATTTTCGCCTACGTACGAAATGGCCGAGCAATGTTCCGATTGTAGAATTAGCACTCGGACCACCTCGCCAATTATCCTGAAACTCGACAGTTCTGCAGGTGCCAAGGGTGTGGGCAAAGTTATTTTGTAAGTAGGCGGAAATGGCCGAGCGATATTCCGATTGTAGAATTGGCACTCGGACCACCTCGCCAAATATCCTGAAACTCTGCAATAATGTAGATGACAAGGGTGTAGGCAAAGTTATTTCGTACATTGGCGGAAATGACCGAGCGATGCTCCGATTGCTTATTCCACAGTATTACTAAAATGATCACCTCTTACGACATACACGAGCTAAAACTACATTTTCCCCATCATTTATTTGGCTCCCTGAAACACACCGGGGTTGGTAATTTAGCCACAGAAACGAACAGGACAAAACATAATATGACCATGCGACGCATTCGGGGGATCTCTATGGCAGTGGTACTATTAGGGTGGGATCTTTGTTTAATGAGATAAATGTTTAATAAAGTGGCTAGTTAACACTGGCGATATACAGCAAAACCAACACTGATTGTTTCTGGTGTGGTTTTCATATTTGTTTTAATACACACTGTTTATTACAAACTGACAGTAACGATAACAGTTATGTTCACTTCACAATCAAACTGACAGTGATGATATAAGTTGTGCCCACTGTGCTTTTCTTCAATGACTTTAATGATATGATCAGAGTCGTGTTTTTATACACATCATTTTAGCATTGATAATAATGTCATATTGTTCTCTCTATGATCCGGGCTAAGTAAATAAAATGAACATATTTTGTATACTGTATATACAATTATAATGTTTCAGTTTTTAAGCTGTAATATGAATATTAACGCCACCATGCATCGTGAATTGTTTATAAAATGATTATCAATAAATGAATTTAAAAACGAATATTGCATTCAAAAACTATATTTTCTTATATTTCGATTGATATCCAATTTGTATACGTTTGCATTATAAATTTTGAAACACATCTCTATTTGTCTTAAACTATTAGTGTTTTTGTTTCATATTTACAGTATTATAATATTTGCACGATTGGAAATACCGCTTTGTAACTCGGCAGTATGTAATGAATAAATGAATTATAAAATACTATTCTTACCGGGAACCACGTTGGTTACAAATAACGCGTTGCTAAGTGATAACCAATAAATAACACTGAAAGAAATCAAAAAGCTTAATTTACAACTTAAAATAGAACGATTTGTAATGTTTCAGCAGGGCGTTATGCCAAAGGCATATCCTTACTTATGCCGTCAGGATCGAACTTTGCAGTGTTAATCACCGCCGCCAAAATGATCATACGCGACAGGGACTACTTTTTGTCCGAATTTCATTTTTTTTCGTGTATTTAACTGATGCAAGCAGAAACAAATAAAAAAAATAAAAATATATTTCGGACATTGTATTACAAGTGTGTCATTTTTTTTTTTTTTTAAATACACAAACGCTACATTAATATCAGTGAAAGTAGGTCAATACTTTCAAGTACTATGATTATTATATGACGACAAACGGAATGTAACAATATTTTTTTCTGTTTAAACTCCATAGTGGGTAATCACCGTTTATCGCCGTCATCTTCATCATCATCATTATCATTAGTTTTAAATGATCATCTTATCTTTTAATATAATCACCTTGCTTTTTAAGCAATCATCTTGTTTTTTAAATAATCATCTTATCCGGCTCGCCAAAATGACTTAGTTCAAAGCGCGAGGGTAAAGAAACACTTATACATACAACAATATTTTTATGATTATATAATATGGTGACACATACCTGTCATCGTTATAGCCTGTTTGTCCCATTAATCATCTGTAAGACGAATCTTAGTATTTAGAAAGTCGACTTACAAAAAAAAGTCAAAACTATGGGCAATAAAAGGTGTTTTATGAAACGTACATTAACATGTGACTTTGTAAGCATTGTGAATAACAAGTGTGATGACAATAATTTAAATAACAATTTTAAAATAAATCCATTAATAAACAAATCATGAAAGAAATTGTAAAAAAAAAGTCCTTGACTAATTAATATTTGGTTGGAACGGAGAATGGTGGGGGCCAAAAACAGACAAAGGATGATGGAAATAATTCTTTGAAAAGAAAGCGAACCATTCGATCTCTATTCAAGTTAACGTCTCCATATTTAAATCACGTTACCCGTGGCTTACTTAAAACTGTAAATATACATTAGATATAAATAATATATCATGACTTATAAAAATAATGATGATGATGATGATGATGATGATGATGATGATGATGATGATGATGATGATGATGATGATGATGATGATGATGATGATGATGATGATGATGACGGCGATGACGACGACGACGATAACGATAACGATAACGATAATATATAACGATTAAAAAAAAATACAAATATTTGCAGTCACGTGAATTGTTATGCTGCACATATTCAGTAAATATTTTATCGGCATTTTATAGTTATGTATTTTCTTTGACACTTGCAAATTTATTTAAAGTCATTTTCGTGTAATGAATTTTTAGCACTTTGATTTATTTAACATTTGGAAATAATTTGCACATTATGGTATTTAATAACTAACAAGCAAAGCATAGTAGAATGAAACTAAGTATATACAATTCAATACTGATTACGGATTAAATATATCTACTGAATAAGTTTGCAATTTTCATATTTCATGAATGTGAATACATTTCTGATGTTTTCATTAAACAGAACAGAACAGAACATATATTTTATTAGGATTTGTACAAAGTACATCATCATACTATATACAATATACAATCAATATAAACATATAGTCACTTAACAGCAATGAGTAAATTCATTAGAGTAAATAACAAAATATTTAATGAATGTTAATAAATGAAATGAGGATGAACACTATGCTTAAACAGTTAGCACTGTTTTTCTAATTTCTAATGCCTCTTTTATATATCTTGAAATATTATATAATATGGTTTTATTATGTGAATTAAGTAACAATAAAAATTTGAACACAGAAGGTCTTTGATAGTAATACTTTTTCAAATACTGTTTTCGTAAATTATTAAAACAGGGACATATACATAAGAAATGAAACTCATCTTCTATATCCCTTGAATTGCAACATAAACAATATCTTTCATTTTTTGGAATTCTATTTCTGTCATATCGTCCAGTTTGTATTCTAAGAGGATTAATAGATAGTCTTAATCTAGTGTAAAATAATCTAAGATTACAGGGCAATATATCGAGATAATTCTCGTACTTAAATTGATGTTTGACAAGTTTATAAAATTCGAGCACTGGACTTTTTTCTACTGATCCAAACCATTGTTGAATGAAATTGTCGATAACCTTTTGTTTAAAAATATTTGGAAATACTTTGGGATTAACAAAACGATTATTCTCAAACATATAGGTGAATCCATAATCATTTAACATGGTTTTAATATTTGATACCCAGATCTTACAACCTCTATTACAGTCATATAGCCCCTGTTCATATAGTTTTTTTATCAATATATTTTCCGTATAAATAACTTTACACCAATAGCTTATGATTCTTACATATCGTGATATATATAATGGATATCTCCCAAGCTCTCCATACACACCCACTGTACAAGTATTTAATCTAACATTCAATAAACGTTTACAGAACTTTAAGTGTATTCTTTCGATTACTTTCGACTTGGTATATCCCCAAATTTCACTCGCATAACTTAAGATAGAACCAACGAATGCATTAAACAACTGGCATAGTAGTTTTGGCTTTAAATGGATTTTTTTACAATTAAATAAGAGAGTATTAAAAGCTTTCAAAGATTTGCCAACCAAATGTTCCTGATTTAAATTAAAATTACCAGTATAATTAAATATTGTTCCAAGATAATTAAAATCATCTACAACTTCAATAATTTCTCCGTTATAAGTCCAAGATTCATTGGGTAACAACCCACCACGTTTTCTAAATACCATTATTTTTGTTTTCAATGTATTTACTTTTAAGCCCCAATTATTACAATAAGTATGCAAACGGTTTAGATTATCCTGTAATTCAGAAGGAGATTTTCCTAAAATAGCCATGTCGTTTCAATATTTAATCCTGAATCAACGCTGTTTTGTAAATACAGCTCCAAGTCTTCCACAAACATAGAGAAAAGTATAGGCGAGATTACCTCCCCTTGTCTCAATCCCACAGCATATTCAAAATAGTCAGAATAACTATTACAACTCTTTACACATGATTTAACCTTCTGATACATGTCCTTAATAATACGTAGAAGTTTACCCCTAATACCAAGCTTATACAATTTTAGCCAAAGTGCATTTCTATATATACTATCGAAACACTTCATCATGTCAACGAAAACAACATATAAACGTTTATTATCATATAAATAATTCTGGATAATTGACATTAACACAAATATAGCATCAACTGTTGACCGTCCCTTTCGAAATCCAAATTGCGCATCTGAAATGATATCATTGTTATTACAAAATGTTTCAATCCTTTTATTGAGTATGGTGGTAAACAGTTTAGATAAACAACTTACCAAGGTTATGCCTCGGTAATTATTAACATCGCTCACACTACCTTTTTTGTGAATAGGGATAATCACTCCCTCTGTCCACTTATCGGGAAAAAAGCCTGAGGTCAAAATAGCATTAAAAATATCACATAAATGGGAGCCTAAAATATCAATACTTTCAATAAAATACTCATTTAATAAGAAATCGCTCCCAATCGATTTTCCAGCTTTCAAACATTTACTAGCGCTCAGTATTTCAGAAACAGTAATTGGCTGGTCTAATTCCTCGAATGAACAACAATTGTTATCAAAATCATTATCAGTACAAAAAGATTCGGCATCTTCATTTGCTGTCTGAAATATATCATTACTTAAGCTAGCAAAATAATTTCGGAATTCCTCCAATGATATGTCATTACTTCCGGCATGATTATTCTTTTTCTTAAAATATTTCCAAAATTCTTTAGGTTTACAATATTTTAAATTCTCTATATCTGATAATTTTTTTTAATTCAAAACATCGCTTCTTTTTCTTAACGGTATCTTTATATTCTTTTTTATATTTGCAGAAAAGCTCCCTATTTAAATCTGATTTACAACAGGTGTATATACGTAATGCTTCTAAATATTTGTTCTTGGCAATAACACAATCCTTATCAAACCATTCCGCATGTTTTACAAATGACTGGTCAGAAAATGTGACATAACTTTTATGTATATAACGTTTTGAGAATAAAGGATCCGACACAGCACGAACTGTATTGGTAAAATCATTCATAACATCGTTGACAGAATCTCTATTTGAATAATCAATATTCTTTGTCAATTTATTAAAATCAGACAATTTATTTATTAAACCTGAGCGAAAACGCTCACGAAGCAAATTATCCCATTTATACTTTACGTCGCGCACATCTACAGGTATAGCTGAAGGTCTTTTACAACACAAAGAAAATTTAATGGGTGAATGGTCACTCCATTCATTAATAGGGTCAATTGTAAAAGTACTGATATGTGAAAAATTACTCTCATTTGTAAGTAAATAGTCAATCACGGATTCTCCGTGCTGTGACACAAAGGTACACACATCCGTATTAATACCTATTCTACCGTTTACTATGCGTAAACAAGACGATTTGCATAACTCAAGAAGTTTAACACCCTGACTATTACATGTGTTATCAAGCGAGGACCGGTACATGGGTATATCGGGAACATAATCAATATCATCTGTATAATAATTTACCTTGTCTTGTATAATAAAATCATGTTTAGTACCAACTCTGCTATTCATATCACCCATAACATACACCGACCCGAGACTTTCATAAAAAACTATATCATTTTCCAGAAGTTCAAATAAATCAACATTAGCAGATTAATGTATTTTTGTTGATTAACGTCTAGTAGAACAATTCGTGACAATATCGTTTATTACCATTCTTTAAATAATTTAAAGAGGCAGCGGATTTGTTTAAATGTTTGTTATGAGAGGTGTCGCTTTGTTGCTTAATGTATATTACATCAATGACTTTTGATTTTAACACCTTTTGTCATAACAATGATCGGTATTTAAAATAATCTATATATATTATCAGACAATCTGATTAGTCAAAATATATATTATATAATGTTTTGGCTTTAAATCGAGACATTTAGCTTTTTGAGAATTTTAGGAAAGGAGAAGTCATATTAAAAGCGAAATTAAAAAAGGTGGTTTTCCACAGTGGATATATAGATCGGATTTCCGAATAAACAATTTATACATGTGTGCTAAAGTTACATTGATTGTGAATTACTTAATTGATAGTTTTGTCTGGTTACACCGACAAAGATAAATAAATATTGGTTTTCCAATTGTCAAAAGTTGATAAAGATTATTGTATATAAAAGAAAAGAAACTAGAAGTTGGACTTGTGTATGTTATTTCTCCTATTCACCCTGATCAAATAATTAGACAAACACATTATACTAATGGAACTTGAATACGTAATACGGTATGATGAATTGTATAATTCAATATTTCATAATATATAATGTGCTAGTCAGGTTAATATTTAATAATGAAAATGCAATGATAGGATTGGGAACTATTTATTAACTCTGCCTGCTCCGCTGTATAAAAGATTTTGAAATGATGAACCATATCCCACTTTCTATATTGGTGTCACGTGGAAATCCGATAATAGTTTTACTATAAACAAAGAAGGACGACTTCAGTTTAGTTTTAATAAATCAATTTCCATTTAAATTTAATACTTTTCATAAAATGTTGTTTAAAATATTCCTTACAAATTGATTTCTATTTAATAATTGGATCAGCATCATTGGATCTATATTTTTATGTATCTAAATAATGTACTAGGACCTTAAAAAAAGTTTTTTTGTGTTATATTGCTATGATAAAAAAAAAAAGAAACAGATTATAAAATAGATACATTTTTTCTGAAGTACTAGTATTCACATATGTAAAGATTCACACAACATATAGACTCACTAGTGAACATCTGAATGGTTTTATACTTAGCCAAAACAAAACCTAACAATTATTATTATTATTATTTTTTAATTTGTATAGTTTAGTCTTATGTTTGTTGTTTCTGTATTTGTTGAATGTAAGCTGTAAAGCACTTTTGAACGTGCTATACGCATGCAAAGAGTGCTATATAAATGTGGTATAATAATAATAACAACAACTTACTTTTGTAAATATTCTTTAAAACATATTTATAAATATACAATTTATACACGTATCTGTATCTATCTTTATATTTCATAACGTACAATTTTAACTGATTGTAAATATTGTATATCACACAATTATAATTAATTATCCTAAGAAAGCAAGTTTCAATTCAAAATCATTAAAATGAAAATGGAGTTGATCTGAACTTGGAAAACAGCAATGACAAGAAGAAGAACGAATATATTTTTGCTCAGTATAGTAATTACTGTACACGTACTAGAATGTACCTGATGCGAAAAATCTACTGTCATCTGTCATTAGTTTTATCACATGAAATAAAAAAAACGAGCATGTTAATTTAAACAGCGTTAAGCCCGAAAAGTCATTGTTAATTTGAAAGATTCCAAATTAACGTGTGTTTATATAGCAGGTCAAAACCTGTACTGATTAATCAATTAAAGTAGCAATCTTTATTATATGCATTGAGTTGTTGTCGTTTGAAATTGTAAATAACAAAAATATTAAAGGCATACACGTGGCAGGTTTAGATATAAAAAATACATTTTTTTGCAGTTGATGCGTCTTTCGTCACCGATGGATCAAAACAATCACTTGAAAACTTAATTAATATACTTGATTCGTTTAGTTATATATCTGGGTTAAAACTCAACCCCTCGAAATGTAACATATTAAAAGCCGGTTCATTGAAAAATACACGTATAAAAAGAAATTCTGTTGGTCATCAGATAAGGCAAAAGCAATGGGAATGGTTTTTAGTACACAAAAACAAGATATTTTTAAACTTAATCTGGCTACTGAAATAGAAAGATTCAAAAAATGTATTAAAAGCTGGCAGCATAGAAAATTAACACTACTTGGTAAAATTACAGTGCTTAAAACGTTTGCTCTCCCCAAACTAATTTACCCATTTACAGTTTTACCAAACACTCCAAAAGACACAATAAAACAGCTAATCAAATATATGTATAAATTTATATGGAACAATAAACCGAGTAAAATAAAACGATCTACTCTTATATTACAATTTGAGGAGGTGGGGGTGGGGGACTAAAATTGCTAGACTAGGAAAAATTCATATTTTCTCTTAAAGCAAGTTGGATCAAGCGAATTACAAACAATGGCACAGGCTTATGGAAACAAATATATCTAAATAAATTAAAACAGTATGGTGGTAACTTAATTTTTGAATGTGATATAAATTGTACTCATATAAATAACTTATTTCCAAAAAACGCTTTTCTCCCAAATGTTTTAACTGATTGCAGGGCAATATGTTAAGATGATACGTCTGAAAATTTAAGTAAATGTGTTATTTGGAATAATTCGAATTTGAAAATAAGAAACAAAAGAGTTTTTTACAAAGGGTGATTTGACAAAGGGGTAAAATATATTGAACATATATATGATGACAGATTGAAAACGTTTTACACCTTTGACTACTTTTCATACTTATATGATAAACCAAGAACAGATTATCTCAAGTATTTATCACTGATATCGTGTATTCAAAAACACTTTAAAGCTAAACTAAAAGACGAACAAACAAATAACCAAATTGTTAAACAATCTCTTCTAGATAGAATATAACAATCTAAACATGTCAGTAAAATGTTATATAATTATCAACTTCATAAGGAACTTACCTACATAAACACATAACAACAAAAATGGGGAAAAAGAATTTCAAGATGCAATTATTGACTGGAAACATATATAAAGTATACCATTAAAATGTGTTATTTCCACTAAACTACGCAATTTTCAATATAAATATATAATGAGAATACATGCAGTTGCAACAAATAAACAGTTATTGAAATTCAAATTAGTTCATTCAGAACTATGTGATTTTTGTGCTATGGGTACAGAAACCGTTAACCATTTATACTGGGAGTGTGTTCATTCACAAACTTTCTGGTCAAATTAACAAATTCTTTTGCATAAATTTCACATTGATGTGACATTTAATTTATTTAACATAACTTTAGGCTATTCAGCAAATAATACAAAAAAAGCTGTGATAAATTTTATAATAATATCAACAAAATATTATATTTTCTTAAACAAATGTAGAAAAAACATTCCTAATGCCATTGGATACAAGTTATACTTATTTAAATGTATTGAAATTGAAAAAATGATTTCCTTTACAAATGACAAATTGCATTTACATAATGAAAAATGGAGATATTTTATCGATTAATGTTTTATTAAATTATTTTGATATATTTATGTTGTTAATGGGATGATGCAAACAATTTTTATTTATAATATTGCATTACATTGCACTTCTTTACATGCATGGCTGCTGGCTATCCCCATTTCTCTCTGTGTTTGTCCACCTCTGTCTCTGTCTCTGTCTCTGTCTCTGTCTCTCTCTCTCTCTCTCTCTCTCTCTCTTCCTATCTCTATCTTTCTCTAAATTTATCTCTATCTACTCTCTCTCTTTATTATTTTCACAATACAAAGACATTTTTAGTTTGGTTAATTAAAAAATCTATGTATATGCTGTATGTGAAAATGAAAATAAATGGGTTACCATAATAATGTTAACTGGAAATTAAAAATAAGTATTCTCATGTGTAAAGATTCACACAACATATAGCCTCACTAGTGAACATCTGAATGGTTTTATATACAGCTAAAAAACAACAACACCTTACTTTTGTAAATATCCTTTAAAACATATTTATAAATATACAATTTATACACTTATCTGTATCTATCTTTATATTTCATAACGTACAATTTAACTGATTGTAAATATCGTATATCACACAATTAGAATTTATTATCCTCAGAAAGCAAATTTCAATTCAAAATCATTAAAATGAAAATGGAGTTGATCTGAACTTGTAAAATAGCAATGACAAGAAGAAGAACGTGTATATTTTTGCTCAGTATAGTAATTACTGTACACGTACTAGAATGTACCTGATGCGGAAAATCTACTGTCATCTGTCATTAGTTTTATTACATGAAATAAAAAAAAGACGAACATGTAAATTTAAACAGCGTTAAGCCCGAAAAGTCAAGTGTCAATTTGAAAGATTCCGAATTAACGTGTGTTTATATAGCAGGTCAAAACCTGTACTGATTTATCAATTAAAATAGCAAAATCACGTTATATTGTTATGCGCATTTAGGAATGACTGTGTATAAAGTATATCCATTTGCCGTACTTTATTACCAACGTAATACATTTGTTATTTAAAACCAATAAGGCCATATGGTCATTGAAGACTGCTTATTTATATAATTTATATACACATAAAATAAAAAGCAAGTCAATAAAACCCAAATGACATTAAACAGAAAATGAAATAAAAGAGAAGATATATTTCTATACGAAATATGTTGTTTAGGTAATTAAGCACTTAGGCCCGTATTCATAATTCATAACGCGTTTTACTAAAGCTATATTATCGGTACACTATCGGAAATATGATGTCAAGTGTGTCTTAAAGGAATGAATTGTATAGTCTATTCAAATCCTTGGTTAAACCAAAAATAATAAATGCATGAATGGGATTTAACGACATACCAACACCTTATAGGTTATTCGACGCCAACAGGAAGGAAGATTCCAGGTTCACTCTACATGTAAAAAACAACAAATTAACATGCAGATGAAAAACATCAGAATGAACCTAGAACCTTGATACCTGCATAGCTGCAGTATTTCAGCAAATTCTATCGTATTACTGAAATTGTCGCTTCCTATGACATGCATGAGCCACAATGATCCTACTCTTGCCATCACTCATATGGCCCCTAAAACCACACAGGTGTTGCCGATTTAACCGCAATAATGAACATGACAAAAAAATAATACAATAAACCAGAAATTAAAGTAAACTACATTTGCGCATACAACAGATGTGTATTTAAGACATTTTTAAGTGGCAAAATTAATGTCAGCCAAAAATATAAATTATACTATAATATGCTATATTTTATAAATACATGTCTGAATAAAATTCTGATGTATAGCTATATTTCTGACTTGAAAGGCTTTATATATATATAAATTCTTTTTCATTTCATCATTATTTTCTGAATTTACCAATTTGCAATAATACCGTCAAACTTAGATATGTCTGGTCTATTCCAATAATATGTTTTAATATTTACCTTCTCAGGTTTAAATATAGCATAAAATCAATAATACAGTTATATCGATCCTCTTACGTGTTACATGCATAATATGTCACGCCTGGATTCACTTCAGAGAAGAAACATAAAGATGACGCGTCGACCAAATTGCGTTTTAATGTTGGTGTTATGGTAAGGGTGTAACCTGATATATACTTTTTGGTCATATGTGTTTCTTAATCACATGGTTATGTACGAATAGTCTATATTATATTGCTTTACGTTCACATGTAAGTTGCATACTTAGTCATAAAAAACGCCCGTAATATTGTTTAATATTGAGGACACAGAGCAAGCATTATACAAGCATGTGAATGAAATAAAATGAGAGTGATTATCCCACATTGGTGCAAGAGATACAAAGTTCCTTATTATCTTATATACAAATGATTTCTTACTACACACATGGGACGATATATCCATGACACTTTTAAATCGATAACTTATAAAGTAACGCCGCGGATTAGTGAAAAACAACGATCAACATCAATACAAATTGCATAGTGATACATATTGAACATATCTTGACGTTTGAACATCTGAATCTTGAAAACGCTCGAATACAAGTCGGGGCAATCACAGCACCTGCATAACGTTTTACAGCTTTGAGTTCTTCGCTTTCATTTCACTTCTTCTACCAGGGTAAAATATTATAAATGATCTAACATCTATTGCACACCTTGTGAAAAAGGTAAGCACTTTCAAGATATTGAAAAACAATGACTTTGAACTTCGACACTATGCTTTGGTTTCTAACGTCGCGTCACAATCTGTTGTCATAGTTACATTCGTCAAGCTAATGTCGTTGTTATTAGTTCTACTATCGGTTGTTGTGTGGATCTCATCTTTCTGGATGTCATCGTCGAATAAATGCGTCAGTTTCAGCCTTTTCAAAACATCTCCAACAAACATTTTCCACTCATTTTTAAACAGCGTCCCACTCATGAAATACAGAACGAAATTGAATGCAAAGTTACTCCACATTAAACAATGTACTATGACGGAAGCAAGTTTTAGTTTTACGTAATCAATATCAGACATTGTCTCACTTTTTACTTTGTAAGATACAAGTCTATAGATATTGTAGGGCGTTGTCGCCAAAACGAAAAAAATACACAAAACAAACAGTAATTTCACGGCAGCACGTTCTTTTTCTGACATAATTTGACCCATTCTGCGCGACTGTATTTTAATTGTTATTGCAATAACCGAATTGCCTATTATGATCAAGACCATTGGTAAAATGTTCGCTATAAGGGCTACCATTATTGCCCAAGGACCTTTGTAAAAGTTTGTATATGTCACCGACGTGTGGTCGCATATTTCTATGATTTCGTCTTTTTCTGACCCGTTCCTTGACTCTGTGTTAATTTGGTGATCTTGGATACGAAATCCGAACAAAAGATGACCACAGAAAACGGCACATACTGCCAATGCGACCAACGTCACTTTCAATGCTGTTCTCGGCACACACACAGTTCTGGCGTGGTTTGGCCGCTTTACTCGGTAAATCCTCTCTGACGTCATTATCACCAATATCCATATGGAGACACCGGCGCAAGTCAGACTCACCCATTGCATAAAGCTGCAGTGGAACTCAGACCAGTTTCTGACATCAATATCAAACAGACGCAATAATGTCATCCGAAATAGAGCAGTCCAAAGCACGATCGTGTCGCACACGGCTAAAAACAGCAGAAACACTGTTGTTGAATATTTTCGCATTCGAGGTCTAGCTAAAACCAACAAACTCAAGAAGTTCCCAATCGTTCCGATTATAAGTAACACAAATGGAATGGTTCTCCACAGCCACAAAGTAACGTAACATTCCGCAAATCCATGTTTCTCACACACAGTTAGTAGCGTTCTATCGGGGATAACCTCCGTAATGTTCCGCATGACTGCAGTATAATTATGGTTAATAGTAACAAATTATACACTAATATACGCATGTACATGCATCCATGTAAAACATATAATTTATGACAGTCACTAATTTGCCCTAAATTCAGTTACTATTACACACAATCATGACACTCGTATTTAAACACAATATGCATACATCCGCCTTGCCATTACGGTCGACGTTTCGCTTAATGCGACAACAACATAAGTGTATATATTTTATATTGACAGTGCACACTTGCATACGTTTAACATTTGGATACAATACCCGTCATCGCCACTGATGCATGAGATAACCAATGGGTGCGATGTTTTCAAATTATTGTATTAACAATCATGCTATCTCGGCGATTACGATTAACTCCGTCTTTCTATTTTTAGATGGACTCTCGTATTAGGGGTGTTTTTAGTATGATAGCAGAGTTATTTGTTACACGAATTAATCCAAACGAAGACGGTATGGATCAGAACTCTTCATTTTCTATCTGGGCCGTTTGTAGATTTTACACATATAGGTGAAACGGTCTGGGACGAGGAGATGGGCTACGAAAAACACCCCAAGGGGTCCGCAAAAACTCTCACGAGGGTGGGGGAATAAATATATGTCTTCAAAGTTTAATGTAATTCTAATCTCATTTGTTAATCATGCTCCATTGCCCCCCCCCCTTTACCACACATATACACACACACACACACACACACACACACACACACACACACACACACACACACACACACACACACACACACACACACACACACAACAACACACACACACACACACACACATTCACACACACACACACACACACACACACACACACACACACACACACACACACACACACACACACACACACACACACACACACACACACACACACACACACACACACACACACACACACACACACACTCTGGATCCACATGCGTGTTTACTATGTATTCGGGTTGCGTGCCTAATCACATGTAATTATGAAAAGGTGAACAAATGCAGCGAAGATGATACAGTTTCGACGACGCAAAAACAACCATTTAGCGCTTAACATATAGAAGATAATGTAAAAAAACAACAAAACAATGTTTAAATCTATTTTAGGCTACATTTAAAACGTGAAATACTACAATAAAAACGTACGATGACAAATGTTAGTAAGAACACGTCATTGTCTATAAGTATTAATGAATAGTCCGTGTACATCCGTAAATTAATTTTTGTGTTCGAACGTAAATAGTGATATTACTGTCGATTAACCGATACCGTGTCCGAACGTAAATAGTGATATTACTGTCGATTAACCGATACCGTGTCCGAACGTAAATAGTGATATTACTGTTGATTAACCGATACCATGTGTAAATAATGATATTACTATTGAGTAACCTATACCATGTGTAAATAGTGATATTACTATTGATTAACCTATACCATGTGAAAATAGTGATATTACTATTGATTAACCGGTACTATGTGTAAATAGTGATATTACTATTGATTAACCGATACTATGTGTAAATAGTGATATTACTATTGATTAACCGGTACAATGTGTAAGTAGTGATATTACTGTTGATTAACCGATACCTAGTGATATTACTATTGATTAACCGATACAATGTGTAAGTAGTGATATTACTGTTGATTAAACGATACCATGTGTAATTAGTGATATTACAACTGATTAACCGATTCTATGTGTAAATATTGATTTTACTGTTGATTAACCGATACCATGTGTAAATAGTGATATTACTATTGATTAACCTATACCACGTGTAAATAGTGATATTACTATTGATTAACCGGTACCATGTGTAAATAGTGATATTACTATTGATTAACCGATACCATGTGTAAATAGTGATATTACTATTGATTAACCGGTACAATGTGTAAGTAGTGATATTACTGTTGATTAACCGATACCTAGTGATATTACTATTGATTAACCGATACAATGTGTAAGTAGTGATATTACTGTTGATTAAACGATACCATGTGTAAATAGTGATATTACAACTGATTAACCGATTCTATGTGTAAATAGTGATATTACTGTTGATTAACCGATACCATGTGTAAATAATGATATTACTATTGAGTAACCTATACCATGTGTAAATAGTGATATTACTATTGATTAACCTATACCATGTGAAAATAGTGATATTACTATTGATTAACCGGTACTATGTGTAAATAGTGATATTACTATTGATTAACCGATACTATGTGTAAATAGTGATATTACTATTGATTAACCGGTACAATGTGTAAGTAGTGATATTACTGTTGATTAACCGATACCTAGTGATATTACTATTGATTAACCGATACAATGTGTAAGTAGTGATATTACTGTTGATTAAACGATACCATGTGTAATTAGTGATATTACAACTGATTAACCGATTCTATGTGTAAATATTGATTTTACTGTTGATTAACCGATACCATGTGTAAATAGTGATATTACTATTGATTAACCTATACCACGTGTAAATAGTGATATTACTATTGATTAACCGGTACCATGTGTAAATAGTGATATTACTATTGATTAACCGATACCATGTGTAAATAGTGATATTACTATTGATTAACCGGTACAATGTGTAAGTAGTGATATTACTGTTGATTAACCGATACCTAGTGATATTACTATTGATTAACCGATACAATGTGTAAGTAGTGATATTACTGTTGATTAAACGATACCATGTGTAAATAGTGATATTACAACTGATTAACCGATTCTATGTGTAAATATTGATTTTACTGTTGATTAACCGATACCATGTGTAAATAGTGATATTACTATTGATTAACCTATACCAAGTGTAAATAGTGATATTTCTATTGATTAACCGGTACCATGTGTAAGTAGTGATATTACTATTGATTAACCTATACCAAGTGTAAATAGTGATATTACTATTGATTAACCGGTACCATGTGTAAATAGTGATATTACTATTGATTAACCTATACCAAGTGTAAATAGTGATATTACTATTGATTAACCGGTACCATGTGTAAATAGTGATATTACTATTGATTAACCGATACCATGTGTAAATAGTGATATTACTATTGATTAACCGATACAATGTGTAAGTAGTGATATTACTGTTGATTAACCGATATCATGTGTAAATAGTGATATTACAACTGATTAACCGATTCTATGTGTAAATACTTAATAGTGATATTACTGTTGATTAACCGATACCATGTGTAAATAGTGATATCACTGATGACTAACCGATACCGATGCAATATTGCATCGACATCGTGTCGCATTCACGGAAAGGCGTTTTAACGCTCAAACATATTGGCGAAGAATAATAAATGCCAGGTAGATACTTATGGACAATATTTCATCGAATTTTTAGTTTTACTCATTTCTTTTAATTTATAGTGTAACTATAGTAGCTGGAAAATTGTTCAGTATTCTTTTTTTCTTCTTTCGACATTATGTTCATATTTCTGAGTATAATTAATCTTAATATATTTTATTGTTAATTAATGTCTCGTAGAACATTTGGTCTCAAAATATATAACACTTAGTTTACACTTATTTATTTAACTTCGATTGTGAAACAAGTTCTTACAACTTCGACAAATCACGCTTGAATTCTTCCTGTGTACAACCAGTACTAAGCATTTGCGGAAAAGGGTGTTTTGTTCCAGGTCACCACACATGGCCGTGTTGGAGGATCGAACCCATGACTCTCCGATCATTGGGCCAATACTCTACCACTGGACCACGCGCTCCACATCTGGGCCTTAGTTATCATAAGTTATAGGACAGTGGTAACGCAGTTGCCTGTCTATTTTCGTCTCTTATATTTCTTATATAGATGTCATATGTTGTAACATGAAATTTGTTTCATAATCTGTATAGTTTAATTGTACGCATGATGAGGTGTTAATAAACTATTAAATCTTACCCCACCTAAATTATACCATTCTAACTATAATTATAAGAGGTAGTGGACACATAGTTGTGTTTCGTATGGTTTGGTGTTTTGACAGGTGTCTCTTTGTTACACAATGTGTTTTTCTAAACTGGTACACTTTTAAGGGTTTTACATTTTAGCACCTTTTGTTATAACAATGGATGGTATGTGATGTTTAATAATTATTATATCAAAAGATAAATGAGAAGTATTTACCCATGTTAACACGTTGTAAACATTAATAAGCTTTTCTTTATTGAAGTTAATGGCTTATAATTCCATGTACCTATTGTGTTATATATTATTTGTGTAGGCTAGAAGCATCGTAATTTGTTTGTTTTTTGTTGAATAAAAGTTGTTGATGTTGCTGTATTTAAGGTTATCTGTATTTTATCAAACAATTTGATTATAAGAAATATAACTGTTTAATCTGAATGCGAAAAAAATTGGGGGTGCAGCAAGCAAAGTGTAAGAAAAATCTTAAACATGCATAAATACACGCGAGAGGCAGTACGTTTTAAGAAGCTGGATAAAGATGAGGTGAAGAAAAGCGAAAAAAATACTAGTAGTTTTCTCACTGACTCACTCACTGACTCACTCACTCACTCACTGACTCACTGACTCACTGACTGACTCACTGACTGACTCACTGACTGACTGACTGACTCCACTCCACTCCACTCCACTCCACTCCACTCCACTCCACTCCACTCCACTCCACTCCACTCCACTCCACTCCACTCCACTCCACTCCACTCCACTCCACTCCACTCCACTCCAATCCAATCCACTCCAATCCAATCCAATCAATCAATTTCTACTTTGTCTTTATCAAACTTTAATTGTATTCCACATTTCTGGTATGTGCACATTCTTATAAGTCTCTAAGTATATATTTTTTTTATCGGTGTAAGAAATATTATTGTTGTTATTTGTCGTTTTTTTTATTGTTTTTTTTTTACTACAGAGTCGCGCACCTTTAAGAGATAGTAATACAAATGCTTCACTTTACAAATCATCTGTAACTTCACTTGGAATGTTTTCAAAAGTGTTCATACAGATTGTGAATCTTGCTGCAGACGATGAGAGCAAATACTGGAATAGCATACGCTGCAACTAGACACCAATGGTGTTAAAAATGTCACTTCTACTGAATTTTAACAGACGGACATATTTTAGAGTCATTAGCGCCTGACTTTTAATACACAGGTCGTACTTGAAGTTCGAATCCACAACCGGCCACAGTCTCTATACTGCATAGCGTACCATTGTCACCGCTGATTCAAGTAAGAAAGTTATCAGTTACTTGCAGAGATGGATGTTCTTGAGTACTTGTTAATATTCCAGGATCCTCGAAAGCAGTGATTTTAAACCCCAAACTTTTCTATAAAAAGAAATGGGAGGAGCCTAATTTCAAATGGTGGCTCTTTTTTGCAACAATGTTGAAATGGGAGATGTTTTTCTGTAAAACATAGTAACAAATATGTCATTATTTTCAAAAAGAAGTGCATTTGTAGGGACATATTTTGTTTTTATAAAAATGCCCTTTATTCACAAAAGCTCCCTGAAACAAAGTAGTAGTAGTCCTTACAAAATTGAAATATCAAGGAAAATTTGCTAAATATTTGAATTTTGAACCCCGTTTGACCCTTGTCACGTGGTGTAAACAGCAACACTTGCTTGGAGATGTGTATAACCTACTTGTGAGGAGCCATGCAGTGTTTGATATCTCAGAGTAGAATAATGTGTTTGACTTTCAGTTTGTGAATTACATGTTTAAGAAGATCAATCTTCATACTATTTCTGCCTTTTTCACATACATGTATAAACAAATGATTATACATTGTAGTTTATGGCTTATCTCAGATACATGCATACTTGCTTTTTTATTTGGATGCAAATAAGTTACAATTCACACTTACCTTGGCTGATCATTGTTTTAAATCCCATAATTCACAATAGCTTCCTTTTGGAAATAACTTTTAGTTTTGTGTTTTAGTAAATGAATATCATTTTATTGTTTATACAATTCTTATGTCACAGCCTTCAATTAAAAACACTTAGTGCTATATAGGTGGCCTTGGATGTTTGTGTATGAACCATGTACTAGGTTCAAAACACAACTTGGCATAATTTAGATCTTGGTTGGTTTAATATTCTTTGCTTTTTTTCTTACATAATGAAGTAGGAACCAAACTCCTACATTTGAAAACATATTCCAGTATTGTCTGTATCTACGTTTTGGTAAATGACTGTTTCTTTGATTAGGAAATGAAAATTCACCTAGCCAAAACTGATGTTGAAATAAACGGACATGAAAACAATATCCATAACTGTTCTGCAGGAATGTATTTATTTTCATGGTCATCATCAGCATCATAATCACGTCATCATTTTCCCCATCTGTGCTTCTATTTTGTCCTGATTGCCATCTGACAATAAATATTCCTTTATGTTCTGTGTCTAACTATAGTTATTTTCATCAACACTAATTGACCAGTCTGGTGTAACTAAATGATCCTCAAAATCACACTCATTATATTTAAATAAATGAAATAATATACAAAACTGTTCCCTCGAAACTTTCAAAGTATTTCCACGATTTTCTTCAATTTGTAAGTTTTGCCAGGGAAATTGTGAACCTAAATGGAATGGGTCATTCTATAATGTCAAAGGGTTTTCTTTATTTTTCAATCTTTGTATGTTTTGTCTCACAAATAATTGTTTGCCCTTTACTTGTGTCCAAGCAATTTATTTACAATTAATTACAACATGTATGCCCGTTTGATATACGTCCATAATAAATAAGATAAACTATTTTCATAAATAACTTTTATTCTCTCTAGGTAAATAATGTACTAATCCATAGAACTTGACCCAAATAATTTCACTTTATCTCTTTGATCATGACCAGAGATGTGTTATATGTAACCCAGCATGAAACTGTAAATTGGATGTACCTAATTAGCAAATTTGTTTATTATGCATGCAGATAAGATGGCAATTGCAATCTATTTGAATGCTGTGTTTGTTGTAGTAAGTCTGGGGAAACCTTTATTGCAATCCATAATACTGAGGAACCCGCACATACAATAAACATTGTTGTTTAAAACAACTTGCAACAGGCAGAATCTTCTATGGCTATGCTGGTAGTTACAGCTTATGTTAGACATGAGTATTATCAAATAACTGATATAAAATTGTCGGCTGCTAGTGATAAGCCCCGCCTATAATGTTGTATGTAGCATCTACCGGCGATGGGCCTTTAACTGATCGTCTGTTAGCCTTAGCATTGCCATTGAAAACAATACTTGAAAAACTTTTCTATGTAATCATTCACAGTGGAAATCCCAGTTGGGCCTGAAATGCTTCACTTCTACAGCAGTATAACATAACAGTATAACATCATTACAGCATAAAAGCAGTACAACATAACAGCAGTACAACATAACATCATTACAACATCAAAGCAGTACAACATAACTGCAGTATACCGTAACATTAATACAACATATAAGCGGTACAACATAGCAACAGTACAACATAACATTACAACATAAAAGCATTACAACATAACATCAGTACAACATAACAACAGTACAACATAACGTCATTACAAAATAAAAGAAGTACAACACAACAGCAGTACAACATTAACAACAGTACAAAAGAATAGCATTACAACATAACATCATTACAACAAAACAGCAGTACAACATAACAGCATTACAACACAACAGCATAACAACAGTACAAAGTAACATCATTACAACATAGCAGCATTACAACATATCAGAAGTACAACATAACATCATTACAACATAACAGCATTACAACATAACAACAGTACAATATAACATCATTAAAAAAAAACGACATTACAGCATAACAGCACGACAGCATTACAACATAACAGCAGTACAGCATAACAGTAGTACAACATAAAAACAGTACAACATAATAACATTAAAACACAACGGAAATACAACTTAACATCATTACAACAAATAACAGTTCAACATAACAGCATTAAAAGACAACGGCAGTACAACATAACAACAGTACAACATAGCAGCCTTACAACTTAACAGCCTTACAACTTAACAGCAGTACAACATGACATCATTACAACATAATAGCATTGCAACATAGCAGCATTACAACATAGCAGCAGTACAACATAACATTATTACAACATCACGGCATGACAACATAGCAGCATTACAACATAACATCATTTTAACATAACAGCATGACAACATAACAGCATTACAACATAACATCATTAAAACAAAATAGCAGTATAAACATGACAGCAGCACAGCATAAAAAGCAGTACAAATAACAGCAGTATAACATAAAAACAGTACAATATAATAGTATTAAACATAACGACAATACAACATAACAGCATTACAACATAACAGCATAACATCATTACAACATAGCAGCATTACAACAAAGCAGCATTACAATATAGCAGCAATGTAACATAGTAGCAGTATTTCTTAACAGCAGAACGTCATAACATCAGTACAACATAACGGCATAACAAGATAGCAGCAGCACAACATAACAACAGCAAAATATAACAGCATTAAAACAAAACGGCAATACAATATAACATCAGTACAACATAACCTCATGACAACATAATAACAGTACATTATAACAACATAACAACATAACATCATTACAAAATTAATTCATTACAACATAACATCAGTACAACATAACATCATTACAACATAGCAACAGTAGAATATAACATCATTAAACATAAAAGCAGTATAACATGACAGCAGTACAAAATAACAACATTACAACATAACGGCAGTACAATACAACAGCATTGCAACATAACAGTACAACAATAAGACACCGTAACATCATTACAACATCAGAGCAGTACAACATAGCAGCATTACAATATAGCAGCATGTTTTACAGGTGTTATGTTGTACTGCTGGTATATTGTTATGCTGCTTTTTTGTAATTCTGTTTTGTTGTACTGCTGTTATTTTGTACTGCTGCTATGTTGTAATGCTGCTATGTTGTTTTGCTGTTATGTTGTAATGCTGCTATATTGTAATGTTGCTTTATTGTAACGCTGCTATATTGTAATGCTGCTTTATCGTAATGTTGCTATATGTTAATGCTACTTTGTTTTAATGCTGCTATGTTGTAATGCTGCTATATTGTAATGTTGCTTTATTGTAATGCTACTATGATGTAATGCTGCTATATTATAATGCTGCCATAATGTAATGTTGCCTTATTGTCATGCTGCTATATTTTAATACTGCTTTATCGTAATGTTGCTATATGTTAATGCTGCTTTGTTCTAATGCTGCTATATTATAATGCTGCTATACTGTAATCCTTCTATATTATAATGCTGCTATGTTGTAATGCTGCTATATTGTAAAGCTGCTATGATGTAACGCTGCTATATTGTAATGCTACTATATTATAATTCTGCAATGTTGTAATGCTGCTATATTATAATGCTGCTATGTTGTAATGGTGCTATATTATAAGGCTGTTGTATTTTAATGCTACTATATTATGATGATATTTTGTTGTAATGCTGCTATTTTAAAATGCTGCTATGCTGTAATGCTGCTATGTCATAATACTGCTATGTTGTATTGCTGCTATATTTTATTGATGTTATGTTGTACTGTTGTTATTTTGTAATGATGTTATTTTGTACTGCCGTTATGTTTTCAGGCTGCTATGTTGAAATGCTGCTATATTGTAATGCTGCTATATTGTAAGGCTGCTTTACCGTAATGCTGCTATATTATAATGCTGCTATATTGTAATGCTGCTATGTTGTAATGATGTTGCGTTGTAGTGTTGCAATATTGTAATGTTGCTATATTGTAATGCTGCTATGTTGGACTGCTGATATGTTGGAATGCTGCTTTGTTGTAATGCTGTTATGTTGTAATGCTGCTATGTTGTAATGTTGCTATGTTGTAATGCTACTACGTTGTAATGCTGATTTATTGTAATGTTGCTTTATCGTAATGTTGTTAAATCATAATGTTGCTTTATCGTAATGCTGATATATTGTAATGCTGCTTTATCGTAATGCTGCTCTATATCGTAATGTTGCTATATTGTAATGTTGCTTTATCGGAATGATGCTTTATCATAATGTTGCTAAATCGTAATGCTGCTTTATCGTAATGCTGCTTTATCGTAATGCAGCTTTATCGTAATGTTGCTATATCGTAATGCTGCTTTATCGTAATGCTGCTATATCATAATGCTGCTTTATCGTAATGTTGTTATATTGTAATGTTGCTTTATCGTAATGTTGTTATATTGTAATGTTGCTTTATCGTAATGTTGCTATATCTTAATGTTGCTTAACCGCAATGCTGCTTTATCGTAATGTTGCTTTATTGTAACGCTGCTATATTGTAATGCTGCTTTATTGTAATGTTGCTGTATCGTAATGTTGCTATATCGTAATGTTGCTTAATCGTAATGCTGCTTTATCGTTATGTTGCTATATTGTAATGTTGCTTTATCGTAATGCTGCTATATCGTAATGCTGCTAGATCGTAATGCTGCTATATTGTAATGCTGCTTTATTGTTATTCTCCTTTATCGTAATGCTGCTATGTTTTATTGATGTTATATTGTAATGCTGCTATGTAGTGCTGCGGTTATGTTGTAATGCTGCTATGTTGTAATCCTGCAATATTGTAATGCTACTATATTGTAATGCTGCTATGTTGTAATGATGCTTCGTGGTAATGCTGCTATATTGTAATGCTGCTTTATCGTAATGCTGCTAAATTATAATGCTGCTTTATCGTAATGCTGCTATATTACAATGTTGCTGTATCGTAATGCTGCTATATCGTAATGTTGATTAATCGTCATGTAGTTATATCGTAATGTTGCTATATCGTAATGCTGTTATATCGTAATGCTGCTATATCGTAATGTTGCTATATTATAATGTTGCTGTATCGTTATGCTGCTTTATCGTAATGCTGCTACATTATAATGTTGCTATATCGTAATGCTGCTTTATCGTTATGCTGCTATATTATAATGTTGCTGTATCGTCATGTAGCTATATCGTAATGCTGCTATATTATAATGTTGCTTAATCGTCATGTAGCTATATCGTAATGTTGCTATATCGTAATGTTGCTTTATCGTAATGTTGCTATATCGTAATGCTGCTTTATCGTAATGCTGCTATATCGTAATGCTGCTTTATCGTTATGTTGCTATATCGTAATATTGCTTTATCGTAATGCTGCTTTATCGTAGTGCTGCTATATTGTTATGCTGCTTAATTGTTATGCTTCTTTATCGTAATGCTGCTATGTTTTATTGATGTTATGTTGTACTGTTGTTATGTTGTAATGGTGTTATTTTGTACTGCCGTGATGTTGTAATGCTGTAATGCTGTGCTATTGTTATGACGTACTGCAGTTATGTC
The DNA here is from genome assembly GCA_029582155.1 of Panopea generosa. Taxonomy (NCBI): domain Eukaryota; kingdom Metazoa; phylum Mollusca; class Bivalvia; order Adapedonta; family Hiatellidae; genus Panopea; species Panopea generosa. The sequence continues at coordinate 33,235,451 of CM055901.1, read as the reverse complement.
GTTCTTCTGCTATTTTATAACGCTGCTTTATTGTAATGTTGCTTTATCATAATGTTGCTATATTGTAATGCTGCTATGTTGTAATACTGCTACGTTGTAATGTTGCTATATTGTAATGCAGCTGTATTGTAATGCTGCTTTGTTTTAATACAGCTCTGTTGTAATGCTGCTATATTGTAATGCTGTTTGTTTTTAATGTAGCTATGTTGTAATGCTGCTATATTGTAATGCTGCTATATTGTTATGCTGCTATATTGTTATGCTTCTGTATTGTTATGCTGCTATATTGTTATTCTGCTATATTGTAAAGCGTCTATATTGTTATGAATCTATATTGTTTTGCTGCTATATTGTTATGCTTCTATATTGTAATGCTGCTATGTTGTTTCAACTCCGTTTGAACTGCAATCCTCTACAAAATGTTTTAATTGGAACTTTGACTCTGCCATTCATTATGACCCGACGGCTATTCTGGTTTATTGTAACATACAATATGCGAATCTCCCGGTCGATTTAATTAATTGATTTATGTGATATTATGGAAACCCGAAGGCCAAATCACTTTACTTGCGAGTTACGGCCTACATACAATTATTTTTCTATGTTATCTGATGTTTTCGATGTCACGCTTGAGTTGAGACAGGGGTTGGTGTGGGTGGGTGTGTTGTGTGTGTGGGTGTGGAGTGGGGGGGGGGGGGGGGGCACTCTCTTCTCTTCTGCTCATTGTTTTTGGCTTCCCTCTACGATGGCCAGCCTCAGAGGTATGAAAAGTGCATGACTACAATGATATCGATAAAATACGTGTAAAATTCTGCAAGCGTATTATAGGAGTTAAAACTCAAACACCTAATCTTGCTGTGTTGGGTGATCTAGGTAGATATCCTTTATCAATTATTTGTAAAGAACAAGCGATTAAATTTTCATGGAACAATATATAAATATGAATAATCAACAACTTAAACAAAGCTGGGCTCAAAGAATTAAAACATTAGACGATTTGGGTTATAGTTATATTTGGGATAATTTTGATAGTAATGTCAAGTATTTGCTAATTATTAAACAACGAATGCGAGATCAATACATCCAACTGTGGAGAGGAAGTTTGCATGCCATGCCAAAATTTAATAATTACTGTAAATTTTAAACTGATTTTAAATATGAGGAATATTTATCTTTAATTACAGATGATATAAAACGAAAACAATTGAGCTGTTTTAGATTACATAATCTTACGATTGAATGTGTACACATAATAATGTGGAATCCGAATACCATTTTTACTAATATGTCCGAGATACTACGATCTACGTTGTAAATATATTCCACGGTTAGCATGGTCTACGTCTAATAAATTTGTTAATTTATTATCCACGAAAAATCGATAACTACTTGTTAACATTTCTAAATTGATTTGTGAAGCATTTATGGTTCGTAACCATCTGATTAAAATCTAATTTCTTATTTCTTTCTTTTCCTAAAAGCGTAGAAAAAATGAGCTTATGCGCGCTGCAGTGTGCATTTTCGTGAGTTACAGTTTTTACTGTTTCTCATTTATATTATATATACATGTATTTTGATACTTAAACAATTTACAGTGTATTGTAATGGATTGTAATTTACTATTGTCATGTCTTTGCCGTATCACTTAAACATTTTGTAAATGGCCAAAGGCATATGTTTGCTGATAGTTTGCCAATAGAATTGAATTGAATTGCTAATCTTGTTAATTAGACAGTTAATTTAATCAATTAATGTATGTAATATTATATAATCTAGTATCAATCCATCGATCCGCCAATTTTCCCTTACTCTGTATGCCATACTTCTATGATGATTTGATATACTAATAAAAGTACTAGCAGGGCAAGGACATGCTCGTTTATTTAAAAAGAAAGTGCAAATACTAGTCATACATACATACATACATACATACATACATACATACATACATACATACATACATACATACATACATACATACATACATACATACATACATACATACATACATACATACATACATACATACATACATACATACATACATACATACATACATACATACATACATACATACATACATACATACATACATACATACATACATACATACATACATACATACATACATACATACATACATACATACATACATACATACATACATACATACATACATACATACATACATACATACATACATACATACATACATACATACATACATACATACATACATACATACATACATACATACATACATACATACATACATACATACATACATACATACATACATACATACATACATACATACATACATACATACATACATACATACATACATACATACATACATACATCCATACACTGGATGCTGTTTTTTTTAAAAGGTCATAGGTATATTCTTCACTCATGAGTTGACAACACCTATCCATTACGCCATATCGACATAAGCAACAGGGGACGTGTAGCTTTAAACACAATAGAAACGCGAAGTAAACGAGAAGTTACTGAAAGTTCGCGCCATGTCCAACTGCATGGGTGGGGTGTTAAATATGCACACGAAATATGTCTGTACGTCTGGTTGAGATAAGTCATTCTTAAATAACTTTGATATCACAAAGTTTGACAAATTATAGCACCACTTCAATCTATCGAAATTGTAAGGGCATAGTTCTAATAATCGATGTTATAATAATGTGCGTACTTCACCAGAAAAGTACTATTGTACTGTTATAGTTTGAGGCCCCGACAGGGGATCTGTTTAAGGTAGCAATAGCTGGTTTGCATGCGACTTTCAAGATTTCAAAAGTACGTTATGAAGATATCCTCTGTAGGTTAGTGCGTGTGTTAGGGGGTGGGGGAAGATGTACACAGATTGGAGACACTGTCAGACACGCATGTGCATCGTCGTAGAAGACGAGTACTTTTCGTGTTGTGATAGGAAACCATGTAACTCTCAATTGTGTACACGTTTTGGCAGACTCTGTCAGACACGTGTGTGCATCGTCGTAGAAGACAAGTACTTTAGGTGTTGGGATTGGAAACCATGTAACTCTCATTTATGTTCACAGATTGACAGACACTGTCAGACACGTGTGTGCATCGTCGTAGAAGACGAGTATTTTTGGTGTTGGGATTGGAAACCATGTAACTCTCAATTATGTTCACAGATTGACAGAAACTGTCAAACACGTGTGTGCATCGTCGTAGAAGACAAGTATTTTTGGTGTTGGGATTGGAAACCATGTAACTCTCAATTATGTTCACAGATTGACAGGCACTGTCAGACACGTGTGTGCATCGTCGTAGAAGACAAGTACTTTTGGTTTTGGGATGAGAAACCATGTAACTCTCAATTATGTTCACAGCTGGACAGACACTGTCAGACACGTGTGTGCATCGTCATAGAAGACGAGTATTTTTGGTGTTGGGATGGGAAACCATGTAACTCTCAATTATGTTCACACATTGACAGACACTGTCAGACACGTGTGCGCATCGTCGTTGAAGTCGAGTAATTTTGGTGTTGGGATGGGAAACCATGTAACTCTCAATTATGTTCACAGATTGACAGACACTGTCCGACACGTGTGTGCATCGTCATAGAAGACGAGTACTTTTTGTGTTGGGATGGGAAACCATGTATCTCTCAGTTGTTCAGTTAGTGGCAGCGCGTTTACGTCGCATCAGTGCAACCCAGGTTTGACTCCGGGATGCACGTTAGCGTGGTTTGTGAAATGGTATGTTCAGCAAATAGACAAGTGGGATTTCTCCGGGTACTTCGGTTTCCGCCAACGATAACGAGCAAATTCGCGCAAACATCCGAGATGTCGAAATTGAATTAAACAAATTGTGCTTTCGTTGAAATCGATGTTGAATAAAATAATTAATAAAGATTACACTTTTTTTATTCTTGGATTTCAGCAGGTGGTTTTGTTTTAATTCCATATGGGAATGCAACATGTGAACTAAATCAAAATTGTCTAATCTATAAACAACAAAAATAAATATGCCGGATATAAACATGGTTCACGTACATCCTGAAATACGGTTCAGGTCCGGTTCTGCTGTATGGATATCAAATGTTACGGGCGCTTAAGGCAAGTTATAACCAATATGCCCATGTGCGTGTATATGTTCAGAGACAATATTGTTTTATCTTCAATGATGTCATAGACTAATATATGAATGTCCTATAGCAAAATGATAGGCATTTTACAACAATTTCATAAAGCGTGTGTCATCTACTGTTAACCCTATGTCGGAGCTTAAGAAATTATATTTGTAAGTGAAAAGGGAATTGCGTATTTTATCGATGCCTACCGAAGAACACAGTTAGACAAAATTGACCTTTGATTTGCAGTGATGCATTTAATTAAAAAGAAGGCTATAGGCCTGGTTGGGATTACAATTATTATTTTATACGGTATTACCAATGTTCGGGTAAGTATTTTATATTTAAAATAATATTCTTTTAAAACTTTGAAATAAATTATATATTAAAATACTTTAAGTTCACAAAGTCTGACGAATTCTGAACAACACAAATGTATTCTATTAATCGGATCTGTATGTGACATTTTGTGCAAATACGTTGTTCTGGGAGTGAGTGGTCAAATGTTAGAGTAGTGGAACTTGTACCGGACGAGCGTTGGTTGAATCCCACCAGCACGGTCATGTGGTGTTCGTCAACAAGACACATTCTCCGTATCAGTATGCTTAGTACTGGATGTGTGTACGTTGTAAGAACTTGTTTCACAATCAATGTTAAATTAAGTTTACAGATTCTCTGTTTCAGAGATGCCTCTAATAAAATAAACAACACTTAACCCAGGAAGCGGACTAGAGATCGGTTCATATAAGCTCTGAGCTTTCATCGCAATCGAGATAAAATGAATTATTATAAACTAAACAGCAACTCGAAAATTGTCACATTATCACTGAAAAGTATTTAATACAAATTATATGTACCGTCAGAAAAAAGGCATATCTCTATCAATCAAATCATCTTTAAGATCTGGACAGTAGCAGATACATGTATGTAAAAGTAGGACAATTAGGGCAGAGTATACACTATGTACGAGGGGTGCTGAAATGTATGCCGTACTTTCAATTTCAGCCACGCTGGAAAATCCGATATTTTTTGTATAGAACAAAGATGAATCAATTTACTTTTTCAGTACTAAATAAAAAAATAATAACAAATCATCTTTTCTGTGCAAACGGCATATTCGAGTTTAAATCCGCTCTGATTTTATAATTATTTTTTTCATGATTTACAAATGAAAAAACAAACAAACAATTGGTCCTTTTTACAATTAAAGGGGTTGGGGGAGGGGGGGGGGGGGGGGGGAGGAATCAGTGAAACAAATTTGTATTAGCAAAATAAACACATTAAACAATAAAATTGTAATACTGTGCAAGTGGGTTAGAACTACAAAATGTCATCTTTCCGGATATATAATTTTCTATGAAATATATTTAAAACATTTTTGTCCTTTTTACAGCTTTTCACAAACACCATCACATTTTAGCATATTTTGACTATTGCTATATTGCTAATCTTGTTATCAGTATGAAGGTCAATGCCTCGGGTCATAATTTAAATGGTCCTATAACAGCAGGCTGCCTACAGGTTTTCATTTTTTCTTCAATTCAAAGTTAATTAGCAACGTGGCAAGACATTTGCCTTTGGCCATTTATAATGATTACAGAACTATGGCAAAGACCATAATATACAGTTAATACAATGCAAATAAATATATGATAAAGTAGAATATAGATCAAACCCCTTAACGTTTCTATAAAAAGAAATGGGAGGAGCATTATTTCAAACTGTGGCCTTTTCTTGCAACAATGTTGATTTGGGAGATTTCTTTCTGTAAAACAGACATTTTCTTCCATTTGTACATTTTGGTGGGGAAACTGGAATGGGCCTTTCTATAATTTCAAAGGAGTTTCTGTATTTTCCCATCTTTGTATGTTTTGTCTTACAACTGTTTGCCCTTTTCTTGTGTCCAAGCACTTTATTTATAATTCATTACAACATATATGCGTGTTTGATATAAGTCTGTATTTTAAAGAGAAGCCATATTTAATCAATATTTGACGCACTATTTAATGTAAATAATGCACCAATCCATGGAACATGACCCAAATACTTTCACTTTATCTCTTTGATCATGACCAGAGATGTGTTATATGTAACCCCGACAGCATGAAATTGTATATTGGGTGTACCTAATTAGCAATTTTGTTTATTATGCGTGCAGATTAGATGTCCATTGCAATATATTTGAGAGATGTGTTTGCTGTAGTAAATCTATTAAATGGACTGGGAAAACCTTCATTTAAATCCACAATACTGGGAAACCTGCAAATACAATTAACATTGTTGCTTAGAATATCTACCATAATAGCAATCAAAACTGTTTACAAGAAAATAAGAAAGTGTACTATTAACTTGCGACAGGCAGTATGCTGCTATTGCTATACTGGTAGTTACAGTTTATGTTGGAAATGAGTATTATCAAATAACTGAAGAAAACTTATCGACTGATTGTGATAAGCCCTGCCTACAATACGTGTGTAGCTGCTGCCTGCGATGGGCCTTTAAGAAACAGTCAAAATTTCAAGAGTATTTTTTTCTAATGATTAATACTTCTTTGATGAATTTTGAAGTTTAAACAACATCTTTGTATTTTTGTTGACATAAACGTATTGAATTTGTGTACTGAAGGCCATGATGTATGACCTAAATATGTTTTCGTAATATCAGTATACCTTGTACAACATAAGATAAACCTATCAACTATTCTTTCATTATTGATAAAAAAGTTAACATTATGCAATTGTTTCCTTTTTATCAAAAATGCAAACTTTTATATATTAACATTAAATTCAATCCCCACTCTGATGAATAATGCGAAATATTATCAATTTGAGCTTGTAAGCTATTGGGATCAGTTGTGAAGAGCACGATATCAACAGCAAATAGAATTAAATACATTGACAATATAGTTAAGTCTTTTTTAGTCAGTGTATTAGTACCGTACCTTGCTATGAACGTCAATACAGCAGTCCTAAACTATCGGTTGGTTGTTAAACCAGTCAACTGATTTATTTTACTGAATAAATGAATGATATATAAATCTTATACAAAGTATATGTACCTTGTATAGTTTTTTTGTTAAACAAGCCAACTGATTTATTTCACTGTTAATTTTTTTCTCGTGTTACAGAGAGTCAAACACTGAATATGAAAAACTTACATTTTCAGGAAATTGACCATTTGTTAAGTAAATTAGGTGTAAAAACTAAAGATATAGATAGGAAAAACTAATTCAAATTTTAAAGCAAAAAAAAAAAATACCTACTTGGTAAGATGAGATGATCATGGGAACAATGAACAGTATAGATTATATTTGATACGAATATTTCAAAGATTAACGATTAAGGTGAGTATAAGTCGCTATCTTTAGTTTCGTATTTAAATTGTTTATGCAATATCTCACGATGAAAATATAAATTTATGTTAATAAAATGTGTGTTTTTCTCAAAGGCAAATAGATTACTGTATTTATTATCGACGAAGATTAATACTATTGTTTGTTTACAAATGCATAATTAAAAACGTATTGATCTACAGTATGTTGAAAATGATGCATATTTATAATATCTAAATCAATAAATTGTTGAACTTATGTTTTTATTTTTTTTTAAATTTATATAAAATATTAGTACCAACCAGATTAGATAATCTCTACATTGTATCGTATCATTCAAAAAGTGAGTCATAAGAAGTTTTAAATATAAACTCACTGTACTATATAATATATCGACGCAACACTATTATACAGATATTTATCAAACATTTATCAAATTTATAAAAACCTAAATTCTTTTTCATTCATCTTTCTATATTTATAGCTAATATATTAATGCTAGTATGTAAAATGGTTTTATCCCTTGATCACTAACTAGCGTTCTCAATCTGTGTAATAAAACCTAAGAAATCTTATCAATATCGATTTTTTATCATACACTATATTTCACGCATGGCTGGTTTTATGGTCTAAATTATAGATAACGAGAGCAAAATATCTTTGGATTCCGACAAAGGTGCGTAACGTAACAATAAATATGTCCCATAATTGAATTGTATCTTTTGTTTATAGAGAAGGTTCTGAAAGTTGGGTATGTTTGTATTAGGTTGACAGAACGCATCAGTTACATTTGCTTTTCTCTATTTGTTGAAAAGCCTAAAGAAGGAAGATAACATTATTGTAATATGCTGGTATTTAAAGCTATCTATTTATGCCCGAAAAAATTCGGTAACCAAACAAGCTATAAAATATGAGGTTGCATATACCAGGGGTGCCTGTGTGATTGGTCATACGCGCGTAGCTACTTTTATCTTTAATGTCGGGATGTTCATGTAGATTCAAGTTGTTACACTTAACTTCGATACCAATTCACGTCATATTAAAATCGTTTCAACACGTCCAGTTGATGATATAGATATGCTAGCGTTTACTGTTTGTTCGAATTAAGCGTTACACGTCATACCTCTTGGATTGACAAGTTAAAGAGACACAGTGATATTTTTGTAAAAATAAAAATAAAAATAATAAATAAATAGATAAAAACAAATCTAAAAATATGTACATGTGTTTATATAAATATGAAGTTAAAGTGCTTGGTATATAAAGATCTTGAATTTTGTTTTATTATAATTGACTCCTGGTTGCCCGTGAAAAAATATAAGAAGTTGTTATCAAGTATTATAATGTTAAAGTTGGATAAAGTGAAACAGGTTGATGTGGAAGGACACATAGATAAAGTTAAACACAACAAGTTAAAGTGTTACTGTCAGCCGATACGTGAGGAAAATGGTAAAATTGTCGGTTTTATATTGATTAAAAAGTTACAGTAATAAATAGTTGCAAAGATTACAATCAAAGCCAAAATATAACAATAATGCATTATAAAAATAACCATATGATGTTAGTTAATACAAGATAAAGTCATTGATAAATATAAATACTCTTAAAATTGTAGACAATACGCGATCAATTATGTTTTTATAAAAATCAGTACTTATTAACAATGATGGAGATTTAACCGCTCACAGCTAAGGATCTCTCACTGCTGGGACCTCTCACTGCTGGAACCATGGATTCGAGCTCAGCTTCTTTAAAAACTTTATGTGATAATTTTGCCTGTAATTTGCAGAAGGGCGGTGGCTTTACTCGGATTCATCCTTCACCAATAAAACTGGATACCATATAAACCATGTTTTGAAAATGTCATTAAACCAAATAAATAAAAACACAAAAGTAAATAAATAGATAATTACGATAAATAAAAAAGTAAAACTGAAATTAATAGATAATAATAGATAAAATGATATAAGGTTTCAAATTTGACTTTAAAGATAATTGCGCACTAGTTTAGAGTGGACGTTACTATATTGGTAATTCAACCTTTTGCCCTTTTCATATTGATTTTGATGAAAAGAGCCCGAGGAATATAGTGTATTTATACATAATGATAATGTGACATCAGACCATAAGTTTATTAGTTCATTATAATCATATTACTGTTAGTACTGATAGTCGGACTTTCGTAAGCCTGCCTAGTTTGATTTATACTATTTAAGCGTTTGGTTAATTATATTTGATAGGCAATATTAAAAAAAATATGACATAACACATTGTCCACAATTTTATTTTATTGTTTGAATTATTGCATACTATATATAATAAATAAGTACTATTAATAAAAATAAGAAATTCAACGAATAAAAAGTAGTTTCGGTTGCTTTTGATAAATTTGGCGATGGTCAAGATTGCAAAACTTGGATCACGTCGACATAAGCAAGGCAAGCATTTGTCATAATGCCAGGCACAAAAACTAATAATTTCTTAGAAATGTTGTTTTGGACCAAAATTCTTTAATGATAATAATTATTCCAATAGTATATTATTCGTTTTTATAGTGGTAAATATTTCTTGATATACGACCACAAATGAATCAATTTCAGCAGCGCTGTTAGCCCTAATATATATGCTTAATACGTACGTGAACTCAAATGCGAGCACTCTAAATAAAAAAATCATACACTCCTCTGATGCATCAGTTTATATTGGTAGAGCATGTAAACACTACTTTATAAGATGACATGTCTCTCAACCATTTCAACAATAGAAAGTTTATTACTAGGCATGTTATACAAAATGAAAAAAAATGCTGACATAATTCTGAATGATCTACATAGAGGTAGTAAGATTAATCACACCAGGCATTCAGTAAAGTCGACATTTCGTATGTGGTAAAATTAAAAGGTTTTGTTAGATCATAAAAAATTGACAAAAACAGTTCCCGGGTAAACATCTTCTTTACACAAGATGCCATTTTATTGGATCAATCATAATTCTGCGTCGAATAACGAGCCTCTGATCTGTCCTGTTGCTGGAAGTCGGCTAATATCACAGCTTTCGTTCCAATTAATGAAAAAAATAGCTCAAAGATGATTTATTTTAGAAACAAAATATAATGCCATTCAACCAGACAGGGACCTGCATCTACGTGTTTAAGAAAAGTTATGCTTATAAAGAAATCCAGATTAGACTAATCAAGATACACTCCATATAAATATATTTAAAAGAGCAATATCGATAAAAAATAAAACATCTTAACAAACTTATAAAGCAGACAATTTTCATTGTAACATGAGTCAAATAGATATATCAGCTCCATTACTGAGGTCTTGTAGAACTAATGGGCATATTTAAATTATTCTGTGAATCGGTTGGCAGGTCCTGATGGCAATATATACAGTTGGTCAGTCTTATAAGTTGGGTTTAAAAAACACTTTTAATTCAGGATCGCCTTATGCTGTCATAATGAGAACAGCGTCAATACGAGCCTCAGTAGTATACCAAAGTCTAGTGACTTTTATTTAGGATCACTCTGTGCTATAAGGTGAAGAAAGCCGGCAGTCCGAAACGCATATACAGTTTAAAGTAAGTTACATAGTGTGCTATAATGTGAAAGCCAGCAGTCCAATTGTCGAATTTTAATAAGTTTCGTGTAATTAATTTTAAGATCGCCTAGGTTTTAAGGTGTAAGCTGCGATTCAGTTTTAACATTTTAATAATATCATTTTATGACCGTCTTTAATGTCATAGCCGACGTCCCGACTTCCTAAATTATAGTAATAAATAAGGATAGCGGGGATCCGTTGTCGGGCCTAGGAAATTCCATATTTTACAAAATGTATAAAGTATATGATTTTTAAGATTATAAAGTGTATAATGTTAAAAGAGAATAATGATAAAGAGTTTAATGTATAAAGAGTACACTTATCAAGAGTATATTGATAAAGTGCTTACTGTATTGAGAGTATAATCAGATAAAAATGAATAATGTATACATTCTAATGGCAAAGTGGATAATTATAGAGCGTGTACTTGTTATCGTGGTAATGATATCATTTTAGAATGAGCAAGTTTGATCATATGTTTAACTGATTTTTTTAATTTTTGATTGTTTTTATAATTAAAATAGAATATAATAAAATTATCTTCTTACTCGAAAAATGTGATTGAGAGCTATGTATATGTTGAACTTTTGTAAATGTTAAAATTTGTGCATTGATGTGTCACGTACATGTATTGTATATATGTTTTATATGATGAGAAACTGTAATAGTTTGAATTAATAAAAAAAGTCTTCTTTTTCTTTTTTAATTTATAAGATTGACTTTGCACAGATCAAAATCGGCTTAATTAAGTTGATTTATAACGTCAGGGTGATTTATGTTATCAGAGAGAAATATGTTGATATTGAATGAAATTATACATATATGTATATATATTTGAATAAAGTTTTACAAATACGACATTAACGATATAACTTTAATCGGTATAACTTTACCATAATGATAGTTGTGTTCACGTCTATAACGGGTTATGGTACATGACATGAAGTTATGACATCCATGTTAATACGGTTTTCACAAACACTTTAATTTCTTTTCTGTGCATCATACATGTCTTCAAATAATGACAGGTACGTTATGTTATGGTGCTTACAGTTCTCATCGTTGGATATTGGAGTACAAACTTGTTATAATAATAAAATACAGTGAACCCTGTCTTAGGCGGTCACTTAAGGGATATAATGAAACTAACTAAAGGCAGGTTGATTTAAATACTGCCTGATTATGATATCATAAACTTTGTATATTGATACAGTGGCTATTTAAGACAATAAAATGCTTAATAGAGGTGGCAACTAACACAGGTTTGACTGTAACAGTCATGCTAGTAAAATCACATTGGCTGAAGGCAGGTTATTTGACCCATTAAATAACGTTATAACATAGTATGAATTGATTTGGGTAAACAGGAGTCTAGCTTTTTTTCTATAAACTGCAGCTATCTCGCATGTCGGAAGGTTCTCTCTGGGCATGAAACGGTTTGGAATAGTAGTACATGCACCATGTACCATGTATTGAAAAGGATAAAGAGAAACCGGGCGAAGTTCCACATTGTCAAACTATGTAAGCGGTATTTACAGTTTTAGAACATGTTGGTAAGGTATTTAGTTTATACTAATTTATTTTAACTCGATTGCGATGAAAGCTCAGAGCTTATATGAACCGTTCTCGAGTCCGCTTCCTGGGTAGAACCAGCACTGAGTGTTGTTTTATGAGAGGCATCGGGTTGAGCTGGGGATCAAACCCTCAACCTCTGGCGTGAGCGGCCAACACTCTATCCATTAGATCACCGCCCCGCTTTGAAAGGTATTTTATTAACACGTTTGTTGAGATATCTCTAGTTAGTGACATAGTTGATATCCAATCCAGTTATTTATCAGCCGGCAGATTTTTTCATGTGTTTCATTGTTTTCTACATATGCAGAGCGAAATAAGTTCAAATGTTTACCTTAATGTACTGTAAACATTGCTTACAATAGTTTGATAATGTGGCTTTGAAGTTCACCCGGCGTTGTAAACCTTACTTATAAATTATTAATATTACATAAATAGAAGACCATACTTGAGGGTATATAAATTTTATTATTGATTTTATTAAACGAGTTGGCAAAATTATGCGAGGCATTACCGAGCATTTTATCATTTTTGATAACTAAACTCAAAACAAAATGTTTAGTCAGAAGAAAACACGGGAACTCCCATTGGGTACATTTAAACCGAATTTGTTTCTGAATGCAGTGACAATGTCTCTGCTGGATGTGGATATACCATCTTAAAGACGCAACCTGAAATTGAATGTCTGTAAGAATCAGAATTGGTGATTAAACCAAGTTTACTAACTTCCGTTCGGTTGATATCCGTCATCCTAAATCGTTCTTATTTCAACGTAAATGAAGGTAATTTACCTTAATGTTTTATGTTTCTTTTATTCTGTGATGTAATTTCACACCAGTTTCAGTTGTTCAACTAGACAAAAGTGCTTTTCTTTGGCAAAATAGTGATTTACATCAAAGGGCAACAGCGTTTCAGCCAGAAGATACAACGAATCCAGATCTGTTGAAGTTTCTCTACAGACTTCCAAAAATATAGTTGAATCTATAAAAACATCGCAATTTTATTTTGCATTATAGTTATATCCTGATAGTATGTGCCGCCTTCTTCAACATTATTTTATTTTTATTTTAAATATTTTTATTTGCAAAATAACTCAATATAATAATCTTTAATTTTTGGATAGCATTATTGCAACAGTATTTTATAATATAGACTCTTTGTGTTGCTATAATTAACAATATCGTGGAAAAATATTTCTTTTAAAAGTTCCGGTGTTGTTATTTGTTATTTCTATGATCTTTGCGTGTTTTTACTATTCGGACAAGGTCTTATTCCAAAAACAAAATGATCATACTGTTATATTTGTGAAATTTTCTGAAGTGTAATAACTTAAACGGTTTATAATTAAGTCGCCCAACAGAATATGTTTAAAGAACCAGTTGGAGCAGACTTGTTCGCGTTATCTTTAGCATTACCTTTAATTTTTATTATATAATTTGTTTCTGTAAACATATACTAAACTGACCAATAACAACGAACTATTGAATATTGTTATTCTTAAATAATGTTTTACTTTCAAATTTTATTTCCTTGTACCTGTTACGTATGTATGTATGTATGTAATGCATGCTGGCGTTATCCTTACAAATACTTACTAGTGTTCTGATTTCACTGTCTTTTCACGATCCAACGTGTTTCCGTGTACGTCCTTTTTATAGCGTGTGCGTCGTTATGAACCCATAACCGATTCTACCCATGTACGCTATCAGAACATGTATGTAAATTTCTCTACAGTCCAGCCGTGTTATGTGTAAGACCATTAGACCATAACGGCTATTGTTGGAGCCATTTCTATTGGATTGGTTGATTCTATAGTATTGTATCCTTGGTTTGCATTGTAGCTAGTCTCGCTCTTGCCCAAGTCTGGTCTGTAGATTGATGTCACCAATACTTATTTATAATAACTGCGATGAACTTAATCTAATCACAAAGAAAACATTTATCATATTGCACCACAAGAGTAATTGTGATTTATTAGTATTAACTTATATTTTCAGCAAACGACACGTGCACACCTTGGTTACGTGATTAATTACACTGTAATAGACACTTATGGTGAGCTGCCACCAAATGGTCCTATTGTGAGAAATACTTTTACAAGTATAATTCAAAATTCCGTTCATATATTTTCGGTAATCGCTGGTAATTCAACAAATTCTTCACATTGGGACAAATATACACTGACCGGCTGGGAAAATCTCAAAGATATAAAAAGAACATACGGGTGTTGTTATAGGTATATAAGTGGTAATGTTGTCTGGCTACCGTTGTGTGAGAAGCGCATCTCGTACCGTATGCACAAATGGAAAAAGGCAGCGTTGGAAGCCAGGCAATTTGTGTGTCCGAATCCATCGCCAAATTATCGACCGGTCGGAATCAGTATGGTTTTAATGGATCAAAACTGCCCCACAGACCCAAAGTTTTACATAGAACCTTCGTATGCGTATAAGAAGCGAAATAAAAAGATGGCGTTCTCTGGAAAGAATATATACGGAAGCAGATCTGCTAGCGACTTGATAGAGTGGATAGAAGTTGCACTGCTGTACGGGGTAGATACTATTCTCTTTTATCCATCAAAAGATTTAAATCCTGATGCCATGAATGTGTTGAAGTTCTACCAAAATATCGGCGTGGTCGAATTGATTCCAGTCGGAGACATGCCCCCTGCAGGTAATCGCTTAGTTGTTGAATGGGTTCAACATGTTAAGCATCATTTAATTTCTACAATCACAATTCAAACATCACACTTTTTTCAAAATGTTCAACATACGTCAATATTGTCATTCAAAGAAATAAGAGCATTAAAATTAAAAAAATGCATTTTGAAATAAGAAGAAACAAGGATTATTTATAACCACCATTATTCGAAACCGCCCGTTTCTAATGGTGCTGCTATGCCTATATCATTCGAGTCGGTAAGAGTGGATATTTATATTCCGAATTTGAAATTTACGCGAACCTCGTTTTGGTTATCACATTGATTTGGTAGTCGGAAGTAGGTTTGTCGTTTTTTTAATTTCAGAAGATATTTATTTTTATCCTCTACTAGATCAGTGGGAAAATATGATTTGAAATGTGTTGGGGACAGATTCTATTTTTGTTCGTGTATGTAATAGTTATAGTTTTATCTAGTTTTATTTATAGATGCCGCTGTCAAATCGTTAAGGGAGTACATCTGAGGTCATCTGAGACTTTGTCTCGAGGGACCTTTGGCGATCGCCTTTTGTGCGTCGTCGTCAGTCGTGCGTCCGTAAACAATTTACATTTTCGGCTTCTTCTCAAACGCTGTCAGCTCAGTCGTAAGGAAATATTGTATGCAGCTTTGGTACCTAAGAGTGAATCAAAATTGTGAATTACATGGTCCTCACACCGTGGGGTAATGGGGGGCGGGGTCAAAACAGTAAAATTCAAGGTAAACTTTAAAAATCTTCATCTTACTATCGGAGACACTGGGAAAAATGGTGAGCATTATTATGAACGCATATGGGTCCTTTATAAATATATTGAATTGCATGTCCCTGGGTCTCACGGTTTGGTCCGGTGGGTGGGGCCTAAAAAGAATTAAAGGTAAACTTTAAAAAACACTTCTTATTATTATAGGAAGCACACAGAAACAAATTATGAGCAGCATGATTATTGACGCTTATAGATCCTTTATAAAATTTGTAAATTTCATGCTCCTAGGTCTCACGGTTTGGCCATAGGGGTGGGGCTTACTTTACTAAATCTGTATAAGAAAAAAATGGCAAAAACACGTTATTTCTGATGACTGAATAGACTCATTTGAAGGGTTTTTAGTGTGATTTGTTGTTGCTGACATGACGGTTAATGCTTATGTTTTATTCAGTAACCAGTGTCATTAATATCAAAATGTTTGGATTTTTGCCGCTTCCCGAAGCACAAAAGTCATCAAGGATAATCAGGTGACCGTGAAGGCCCCTGGGCTTCTGCCTCTTGTTTACCTAAAATTACAATGCATTTTGGAAACTGAATGGCATTAAACATAAAAATTACATTTATTTCAT
Source organism: Panopea generosa (assembly GCA_029582155.1). Lineage (NCBI taxonomy): Eukaryota > Metazoa > Mollusca > Bivalvia > Adapedonta > Hiatellidae > Panopea > Panopea generosa. Next base: position 33,218,801 of record CM055901.1, on the reverse strand, counting down.
TGTCACCAAACAATAATTTTAATTTTGAAACAACAGTTAAACATGTGCAAGTGGTCACCTCTAGCTAGCAGTCACTTGTCTTCAGTAGCCACATTTGCTATTTCATTTCCTATGTTTTCAGAGCAAAGTAAGCAATAACCTGTCTAAATAGATCACTTCCTTTAATTGACTGCTAAAGACAGGTTTGACTGTATTCAAAGATTGATTTATTAAATATTTAGCGTCATTTTATGCCATCGAGGGCTATCAGACGATCAGTTAACCTAGCCACTGTTTCCTGGGATCCTGGAAGGTTTACCAGCACTTGAGCACATCCCATTTCCACAAGTAACTAAAAACTTTCTCACTTGAATCAGCGATGAGAACCGAATGATGAGACGCAATGTCGTATATCATCTATCACAGTAACTGTGGCCAGGCGGGGATTCGAACTCACGACCCCTATTGATAGCCAGACGCGCTACCGGCTGAGCTAATCGGGTCAGTCTGTATTGAAAGAGGCGCACGTTTATAATTCTCTAGGTAAAAACGGAAACAGGAGTTTTGATGACGAGAGTATTTTAACGTTCAACGATGAGCAGGTGTTTTTGTTTGATTCAATGGAACGACTGGCCGGATATAAATACATTGGCGTTATCGACACGGATGAATACATTATTCCCACAAATAAGACAATAACCACGTACACACAACTTATGGTAGGTAGCAGCACATGCTTCTGGACTGAAATTAATTTTAATGGACACTCCATTTACTCTAGAGTGTCAATTAAGAATATACATGTAGGTTAAATGTAATCTTTACTTTATCTAAGGAGTTTATATGCTTTAGGAATACACTCATGTACAATCAGGTTGATAGACAGAAAGATAAATATATAGATATATGGATAGATCAATGGATGGACGAATGGATAGATGGATGGGTAGAAAAAAATGATGGTTGAATGGAGGGATAGATGGATGGACAGTGTGGGGTTGGGGAGGTTGGGTAGGGGGTGGATGTATGGATGGATGATGGATGGATGGATGGATGGATGGATGGATGGATGGATGGATGGATGGATGGATGGTTGGATGGATGGATGGATGGATGGATGGATGGATGGATGGATGGATGGATGGATGGATGGATGGATGGATGGATGGATGGATGGATGGATTGACGAATGGATAGATGGATGGGTGGAATAAAATGATGGTTGAATGGAGGGATAGATGGATCGACAGTGTGGGGTTGGGGAGGTTGGGTAGGGGGTGGATGTATGGATGGATGATGGATGGATGGATGGATGGATGGATGGATGGATGGATGGATGGATGGATGGATGGATGGATGGATGGATGGATTTGCAGGTGTTTACGGTCGATTGTTTGATGACTCTACATACAATGTACTTTTTTTAGTTTTTCTTTAATTAATACCGGTATGTGTGTTATAGGATAGTTTATTAACATTGCACGGAACAGCGGCAGGATTTTATTTTTACGACGAAATCTACGTCAAAAATTGGGGCCCAACAGACCGCTTTGGAGATATGCTGATAGCACGGTTTCTCCAAAGAACAGAGCCGTTTCAAGACAGAAGGAAATTCATATTACTCCCCAACAGAGTGAAGCCAGGCTTTGTCGAAACCCACCATATGCTCCCTAAACCAAACTACACGTAGGTGTAAACTACTTAAACATAATACTAGTAGCTGACATTAAATGTAAATATATAACCGTCATCATCAGCAGTGTCGTTATTATCATATGTATTATTGCCGTCATCATCATCATTGTCGTTATTATCATATGTATTATTGCTGTAATCATCATCATAATTGTCGTTATTATCATCCTTATTATTGCCGTCATCATTATTATTGTCGTTATTATCATCCGTATTATCGCCGTCATCATCACCATTGTCGTTATTATCATATGTTTTATTGCTGTTATCATCACCATTGTCGTTATAATCATCCGTATTATTGCCGTCATCATCATCATTGTTGTTTTCATCCGTATTGTTGTCGTCATCATCATCGTTGCCGTTATCATCCGTTTTGTTGCCGTCATCATCATCATTGTCGTTATTATCATATACATTATTGTTGTCATCATCGAATCATTGCCGTTCTTATCATCCGTATTGTTGCCGTCATCATCATCATCATTGTCGTTATTAGCAAATGTATTATTGTCGTCATCATCGAATTATTGCCGTTCTTATCATCCGTATTGTTGCCATCATCATCATCATTGTCGTTATTATCATATGTATTATTGTCTTCATCATCGAATCATTGCCGTTCGTATCATCCGTATTGTTGCTATCATCATCATCATTGTCGTTATTATCATCCGTATTGCTGCCGTCGTCATCATCATCATTGTCGTTATTATCATCCGTATTCGTCTCACACCACTATTACATTTCCCTCAGGGCTCCATTGTAACATTTATGTCCAAAACAGAGTGAAAAATTAAATTCAGCAGCATGTGTCCGGGCTCAAATTCTTCACTGGTTCAAGATATGCAATTATAAAGAAAATAAAGTATACCTTGACCAGGTTTTTTTTTTTTAAAATTCAATGCTTTTGTGAGACCTATCAATTTCCAGAGTAATAATATGTCAACTATTCACCCTAGATGCGGTTCGAACCAACAATTCTGAAATGACACAGAATTGTCCAGAAAGCTGGTATCAGCATCAAATTTTCAGTGGTGATTTCTAAAATTCTGACCATTTAACTCATGCTAGTAAAAAAAAAACAACATTGCAGTACAAAGCCCTGAAAAAACGAGAAAAAAGATAACTAAAGTTTTATTTCTAACTCCTTCATCTGTAGGTCCGGAGTACTCAAAGGAGATAATAGTGGTGTGAGTCCTAAAGATGATGACGGCAGCAATACGGATGATAATAACGGCAATGATGATGATGACGGCAACACTATGACTCACACCACTATTATCTCCCTTGAGTACTCCGGACCTACAGATGAAGGAGGTAGAAATAAAACTTTCAGAATTGTTGGTTCGAACCGCATCTAGGGTGAATAGTTGACATATTATTACTCTGGAAATTGATAGGTCTCACAAAAGCATTGAATTTAAAAAAAACAAACCTGGTCAAGGTATACTTTTTTTTCTTTATAATTGCATTTCTTGAACCAGTGAAGAATTTAAGCCCAGACACATGCTGCAGAATTTATTTTTTCACTCTGTTTTGGACATAAATGTTACAATGGAGCCCTATGGGAAATGTAATAGTGGTGTGAGAAGATTATTGTCGTTATTATCATCCGTATTATTGCCGTCATCATCATCGTCGTTATTATTATCCGTATTATTGCCGTCATCATCATCGTCGTTATTATCATCCGTATTGTTGCCGTCATCATAATCATTGTCGTTATTTTTATCCGTATTGTTGCCGTCATCATAATAAGTGTCATTATCGTATCCATTATATATATTATCAGTACTTCATCATCATCATCATCATCATTATCATCATCATTATCATCATCATCATCGTCATCACCATCATTCTCAAGTTTTGTTTAATCATTATCATTATCGTAAGCACTATCACTATTATTATTATCATCATTATCATTAGTATCAAAACTCAGTATCACGTTTAAAACAAAAAACAAAACTGATAAGTCTAAAAGATCAAACAACATCACATGCCAGTTGATGTAGATATAAAATAAGGCATAAAAGACAGACTGGATTTTCTTGTTAATAGTCGGTAAAGTTCGTATTATTAAACAGTTGTTATTTAATATTTTGTAAGTTTATCAGTAAACATACACCTATATAAACAGTTATATGATATAAATGAGTGATAAGCTGGCTTAACATATGTTTTAACATGTTTAATTATATGTACAAACCATGATGCTTAAATAAAAAAAAAAATACTTACATATATGTGCTGTGTATAGGAGGTGGGACTCGGCGTTGTTTCTTTTTAACTCTACTTAATGTACATGCAATTCTAATTGGACAGGAAGGCATTCTCACCAATGACAGTAGCTATTTTGAAGCACTACAGAGCATGCAGACCGGAATGGCAGGTTGACACGCCGGATGGTAAACCAAACATATGTGTCGCGGGATTTCAACGGCGCACCGACACATCAATGCTTGCCACCGCCAGTAAAATACGCAGCCGTGTTAACAACGTGAAAAGAGTCCTTGGCCTTGACAAACAAAAACAGATAGGAATTAAAACAAAATTAGATAAAGGCATTTTATCTTATTAGATCATCTGTTAGGGTCACATATGTAACTAAAGCACATATGTAACTAAAAGGACACATATGCGACTAAAAGGGCATATTTGTAACTATTTAGAAAAAAAACAACTGACATAGCACAAATGTAACAAATCGGACACATATGTAACCAAAATCCTATATGTAACTGAATCAGGGATATATGTAACTACTACCATACCATATTTTTGGCGAACAACATGTATCACGGTGTTTATCCGGCGAAAATTGTGTATGGCGTCGTTTTAAGAAAATTCATAACTACAAGTATTTTTTATATATTAGGTTATCTTTATCATTTAATAAGAAAGGAATACACAGTTATTTACGGAGGCGCTCTACTTATGAATTTAAAACTACCAATTAGTAGACGCTAAGTCCTAATTAAGGGCTTTTAAAGTCTTAAATAAAAAAAAACTTAGTCCTAATTAGAAGAACTGGAAGTCTTCAATAAAATAACTAAGTCCTAATAAGTGTTTCCGATAGAACATTATGAATTGATAATTATCAGGCCCCGGTCTCACTAAAGTATATCCTCAAACTCAAAGTTCCACTCAAGTGAGATTTCTCAAGTTTTTTGTTTCACGAAATCTCTCAACTCGGATTTGAGGATTCTCAATTGAGGAAAATATTTGAGATTGTTTATTACAATCGCAAACGGCCCAAATGCGGAGTTTTCAATGTGGAGCCAGGAAAGTCAATGTTTTTGTTGACTGCTCGCCTGAAAACGCGGTAAATTTCAATAAAAAAAATAGATGTAAAATTAAAGGCAATGCAAAAACAAGCAGTGGCATAATGTATATGTTATTGTCAATCTAATGTTTTTTTTAATACTTTAATTAGTTATTTTCTCCGCTTTTATAAAAAGCGAGGATGAAGTGAAACAATGTATATAAAGATCATTAAAGAATGCAAGCTTTCAAAAAAAACACACACCACTACTGACGTAACATCATTTGTGTACGAGATGTATTCAGGCGCGGAGCAGGGCGGAGACCCAGCTACTGCCTGAAACCGGCTCAGGTCAAAATGTTTTACACCAAACCCGACGAGCAACACGTTACATGTACACAATTCATGGCTGACCACCCGGGAATACCAAACATATCACATGTACTATATTAGTAATGATAGGAGTCATGTGACTTTCTTAAAACTCTATAATTATTTCAAAAACAGCAACAAACAAACCCGATTCTTGTAGAAAATAGCACCTAAATTTCGAGATGTCAATGCCTGTCACGTGACCCTCATGCCATATGTATCGGAACTGGGAGATATCCCTCAAATGATCATAGGTGTGTACGTTTTGGTATTATTTTATCCGTATTTCGGATATGTTGCGGTTGTTTCCCCCTCCCATCGTGATCTATCTAAATCCTTTGCGTCTTAGTTTAAAATGTATCATGTAAACGATAATCAATTTTAACACTACGTCATCACTTCAGCCCAGTCGCAGTTATTGGATCCGCTCGCTTGAAATAATTACAAGAAATATGACGTAGCCAAACACGTCTTACAACTGAGTAAGGTGAACTGTGTATTTAATGTTGTGGCGATGCTCCTTGTAAATCTACTTCTACTCCCGATACTGCCCAGGGCTGACGCATCATGGGCAAGTGACAACATCGATAAGGTTAAAAGCACTAGGCATATTTACATTTAAAAACGATAAAAACCTCTGTATGTCTAGGCTGTGTATTTCTGCAGATGAAGATTAAATGTATTTTTTATGTTGGTCTTCCTATTCTATTGCGATGGGACCGAGAGGGTCATCTTTAACCTAGTAAAGAGTTTTACACCGCTTGATGCTGTGGGTCAGAGCCATTCTCGGTCCAAAACTTTGTGGGGAGAAAATAGATCTATAAATATACTCTGGCAGAACCCTAGTTCAACAATGAATCCACTAATAAAACGTAGAATCTTGGAAGACTGGTTGTGTTAACATTAAAAATGACTGTAGATCTACCAGTGTAGCTTCAGCAATGTATCACTTTACTTATGAATTTGGAGGGTACAGATGGTTCCGTACCTGCTACACTGATATTTTCTAAACAGACCCTTGGAATCAAGAGACTCCACAGACCCTTTTGCCTTAAATTGTATTTGACTTATATGTATGACAAATATTGTAATATGCGTTTATTTGGCAATAAAATATGTTTAAACTAACATCCAACCTCCTTGAGATTTACAAAATCCACATTATACCCCACCCACCCGACTGAAAATACAGAATTCCCTTGTGCTACACGATATAAAAATAATTAAGACACGCATTTTTATTCAACTCAATCTAACCCCACTCCCACTCCAGATATTCAAATATTTCCGTATGAATGTGATGTGTCAGAATTGGCATTTTAGTATATAGGAAACCAAAGAACTACGAAGTACGTGATAAAGTTCAAAAGTTTTTTTATTGAAAGAGAAAATATCAAATTATTCACGCTCACTTTATAAATACAGCACAGAATGAAATTATCAATTGCATCTAATTCTTAAAAATCGGAATTATTGTTTTATTAATCTTAATAAGGCCATCCTTAAAAATATAATTTGTTTGCTGTGCTCCGATCCAGTATTTTTCATGTGGGTAGGTAGGTGGCAATTTTTTGGGGGGCAAATTTTGATTTTGTATTGTAATTTTAAAGAAAAATGGACAGAAATCATGAAAAAAATTAAATGGTTTGAAAGTCAACAAAAAGGTTTGGGTAGCTGTTAATTTGAGTTATAAAGTAGGAGCACGGCGAAACAATATATTTTTAAGGATAGTCTAAATCTGAGTTATTGTTTTCTTTTATCAGTATCAATAATAACGATTTGCATGAAATTTGTGTTTATTTATATACGTTTAAGATATTCTTTCTAACTGATTCAGGAACTACATGTTGTAGGATTCAAATAATGCAATATAAAATCCACACCAAAATGTTCCTATCAATTACATTCCTTCCATCAAATGTAAAATAATAATTTATTTCTTGCAAAAGGCTTTAGGCCCCATCCGCATACAAACGTAAAATTAAAATATACATGCAAAACAAACAAGTAATCAATGGCACCAAAATTTACACATTGATCATGAATAAACAAAAAATTCAAACCTTAAAAACAAAAGAAAATGTTAAATTAAGACAGCCTCGACATATTTATCATAAATAAATTAATATTAAAAACTGAACAAATGTTAATCTAAGACAGCCTTAATACACTCGTCTGAGATGAATAAAAAACATAAATCCAAAATCCAAATATTAAATAAAAATTACAAAGCAATCATATACACTTTAATAAATAATGTATATTATTAGCTATCAAATTTAAAAAAATGAAATACAGGTACATTTATTTTAGAGAATGTAGATCTAGTACCTCTGCAAACAATACTAAATGTCTTATAGTAGCCAATCATGGTATAACTACATGTTCTTCTGCTTCACTTTACTGCCTTTCTTACATTTTCTATTAACAAAGTCAAAAGGAATCAATACTGTCAGTGTCTTCTCATATAAGTAATTAAAGCAATTGATTGTATATTTAGCGTCATTTTTATGCCATAGAGCGCTTACACACGATCAGTTAACCTAACTACTGTTTCCGTGGACCCTGAAAGGTTAACCAGTCCTCGAACACACCCCATCTTTGCAAGTAACTGATAACTTTCCCACTTGAATCAGCGGTGAGAGACAAATGATAATGAGACACAATGTCGTACATATCATCACAGTGACAGTAGCCGGGTGGGGATTCTAACTCACGATCCCTGGATTGATAGTCAGATACGTAAACAACTAAGCTAATCAGGCCCGGAAATTTCAAGCAAGTAATTCATTGAAGATATGAAATGCAAGATTGTATAATCTTAGGTAGGTGAGTGATCCCAGCAACAAAATAAAAACATCATTTCATTGATAAATACAGTTAAATTCAGATGCAGGACTAAAAGTATTGACGTTTTTATAAATTTCAAAGTTTTTGCTATGATATATTTATAGCTCAAGTTACAATTCTTAAGATTTTAATTGTTTATTTATATAGATATCACAAAATTAATTGAATGTATAACAATTGTATAACTTTGTGTGTCTCAACATTACAGCTACAGTATTCCCCCATATAAAGGCTCCCACCAATTTAGGTCCAAAAGATTAAAAAAAATATTTTTGAAGTGCTATCAACAAAAAAAAATCCTAACTGTAATATGTCATTGCTTATTAATTATCTATCCAACAAATTATTATTCGCAAAACTCTTAAACTTATAAAAAAAAATTGTTGACTCTTTTAAAAATGCATCGCCTGAGGTTGTTTATTTTGGGGAATATGGTAGTCAGGAATCAATGTCTCCTGGAGTGCCCTTAATGGTAGTGAAGAAACAGGTGAAGATGTAGTGTATGGGTAGTAGTAATTATGAATGGGTTTTAAACACCACTTTCAACACATTTCAGGTTATATATGGCATATCCAGTTTTACTGGTGGAGGAAGACCTCATCAGACTGAACAAAACCACCATCCTTCCACCAGTAACTGGCAAACTTTCTCACATACAGTATTTGGAGCGAGCGAGCAACCTACGACTTTATCGGTGAGAGGTAAGTGATCTTGAGATGGCGTCTTAGACCACTCGGCCACGGTTAGTAACTATGAACTGACTAGTGGTTAACTACATATTTTGACATGGGTGCTGAAATGCTCACCTTGTATTAAAGCTTCCATATCATCAAGAACCAGTATTATATACAACCATGAAGATGTTTGTATCATCAAGAACCAGTATTATATACAACCATGGAGATGTTTGTATCATCAAGAACCAGTATCATATACAACAATGAAGATGTTTGTATCATAAGAACCAGTATTATATACAACCATGAAGATGTTTGTATCATCAAGAAAAATTATTATATACAACCATGGCGATGTTTGTATTATCAAGAACCAGTATTATATAAAACCATGAAGATGTTTGTATCATCAAGAACCAGTATTATATACAACCATGAAGATGTTTATATCATCAAGAACCAGTATTATATACAACCATTGAGATGTTTGTATCATCAAGTACCAGTATTATATACAACCATGAAGATGTTTGTATCATCAAGAACCAGTATTATATACAAGCATGGAGATGTTTGTATCATCAAGAACCAGTATTATATACAAGCATGGAGATATTTGTATCCTCAAGAACCAGTATCATATACAACCATGGAGATGTTTGTATCATCAAGAACCAGTATTATATACAACCATGAAGATGTTTGTATCATCAAGAACCAGTATTATATACAACCATGAAGATGTTTGTATCATCAAGAACTAGTATTATATACAACCATGGAGATGTTTGTATCATCAAGAACCAGTATTATATACAACCATGGAGATGTTTGTTTCATCAAGAACCAGTATCATATACAACCATGAAGATGGTTGTATCATCAAGAAACATTATTATATACAACCATGAAGATGTTTGTATAATCAAGAACCAGTATTTTATACAACTATGGAGATGTTTGTTTCATCAAGAACCAGTATTATATACAACCATGGAAATGTTTGTATCATCAAGAACCAGTATTATATACAACCATGAAGATGTTTGTATCATCAAGAACCAGTATTATATACAACCATTGAGATGTTTGTATCATCAAGAAGCAGTATCATATACAACCATGGAGATGTTTGTTTCATCAAGAACCAGTATTATATACAACCATGAAGATGTTTGTATAATTAAGAACCAGTATTATATACAACCATGAAGATGTTTGTATCATCAAGAACCATTATTATATACAACCATGAAGATATTTGTATAATCATGAACCAGTATTATATACAACCATGGAGATGTTTGTTTCATCAAGAACCAGTATTAGATACAACCATGGAGATGTTTATATCATAAAAAAACAGTATAATATACAACAATGAAGATGTTTCTATCATCAAGAACCATTTTTATATCCAACCATGAAGATGTTTGTATAATCAAGAACCAGTATTGTATACAACCATGAAGATGTTTGTATCATCAAGAACCAGTATTATATACAACCATGGAGATGTTTGTATCATCAAGAACCAGTATCATATACAACAATGAAGATGTTTGTATCATAAGAACCAGTATTATATACAACCATGAAGATGTTTGTATCATCAAGAAAAATTATTATATACAACCATGGCGATGTTTGTATTATCAAGAACCAGTATTATATAAAACCATGAAGATGTTTGTATCATCAAGAACCAGTATTATATACAACCATGAAGATGTTTATATCATCAAGAACCAGTATTATATACAACCATTGAGATGTTTGTATCATCAAGTACCAGTATTATATACAACCATGAAGATGTTTGTATCATCAAGAACCAGTATTATATACAAGCATGGAGATGTTTGTATCATCAAGAACCAGTATTATATACAAGCATGGAGATATTTGTATCCTCAAGAACCAGTATCATATACAACCATGGAGATGTTTGTATCATCAAGAACCAGTATTATATACAACCATGAAGATGTTTGTATCATCAAGAACCAGTATTATATACAACCATGAAGATGTTTGTATCATCAAGAACTAGTATTATATACAACCATGGAGATGTTTGTATCATCAAGAACCAGTATTATATACAACCATGGAGATGTTTGTATCATCAAGAACCAGTATCATATACAACCATGAAGATGGTTGTATCATCAAGAAACATTATTATATACAACCATGAAGATGTTTGTATAATCAAGAACCAGTATTTTATACAACTATGGAGATGTTTGTTTCATCAAGAACCAGTATTATATACAACCATGGAAATGTTTGTATCATCAAGAACCAGTATTATATACAACCATGAAGATGTTTGTATCATCAAGAACCAGTATTATATACAACCATTGAGATGTTTGTATCATCAAGAAGCAGTATCATATACAACCATGGAGATGTTTGTTTCATCAAGAACCAGTATTATATACAACCATGAAGATGTTTGTATAATTAAGAACCAGTATTATATACAACCATGAAGATGTTTGTATCATCAAGAACCATTATTATATACAACCATGAAGATATTTGTATAATCATGAACCAGTATTATATACAACCATGGAGATGTTTGTTTCATCAAGAACCAGTATTAGATACAACCATGGAGATGTTTATATCATAAAAAAACAGTATAATATACAACAATGAAGATGTTTCTATCATCAAGAACCATTTTTATATCCAACCATGAAGATGTTTGTATAATCAAGAACCAGTATTGTATACAACCATGAAGATGTTTGTATCATCAAGAACCAGTATTATATACAACCATGGAGATGTTTGTATCATCAAGAACCAGTATCATATACAAGCATGGAGATGTTTGTATCATCAAGAACCAGTATCATATACAACCATGAAGATGTTTGTATCATCAAGAACCAGTATCATATACAACCATGAAGATGTTTGTATCATCAAGAACCAGTATCATATACAACCATGAAGATGTTTGTATCATCAAGAACCAGTATCATATACAACCATGAAGATGTTTGTATCATCAAGAACCAGTATCATATACAACCATGAAGATGGTTGTATCATCAAGAAACAGTATTATATACAACCATGAAGATGTTTGTATAATCAAGAACCAGTATTTTATACAACTATGGAGATGTTTGTTTCATCAAGAACCAGTATTATATACAACCATGGAAATGTTTGTATCATCAAGAACCAGTATTATATATAACCATGAAGATGTTTGTATCATCAAGAACCAGTATTATATGCAACCATGAAGATGTTTGTATCATCAAGAACCAGTATCATATACAACCATGGATATGTTTGTATCATCAAGAACCAGTATTATATACAACCATGAAGATGTTTGTATCATCAAGAACCAGTATTATATACAACCATGAAGATGTTTGTATCATCTAGAACCATTATTATATACAACCATGAAGATATTTGTATAATCATGAACCAGTAGTATATACAACCATGGAGATGTTTTGTTTCATCAAGAACCAGTATTATATACAACCATGGAAATGTTTGTATCATCAAGAACCATTATTATATACAACCATGAAGATATTTGTATAATCAAGAACCATTATTATATACAACCATGGAGATGTTTGTTTCATCAAGAACCAGTATTATATACAACCATGGAAATGTTTGTATCATCAAGAACCAGTATTATATACAACCATGGAGATGTTTGTATCATAAAAAAACAGTATTATATGAACCATGAAGATGTTTGTATCATCAAGAACCATTTTTATATCCAACCATGAAGATGTTTGTATAATCAAGAACCAGTATTGTATACAACCATAAAGATGTGTGTATCATCAAGAACCATTATCATATACAACCATGGAGATGTTTGTATCATCAAGAACCAGTATTATATACAACCATGAAGATGTTTGTATCATCAATAACCAGTATTATATACAAACATGGAGATGTTTGTATCATCAAGAACCAGTATTATATACAAGCATGTAGATGATTGTATCATCAAGAACAAGTATCATATACAACCATGAAGATGTTTGTATCATCAAGAACCAGTATTATATACAAGCATGGAGATGTTTGTATCATCAAGAACCAGTATTATATACAAGCATGGAGATGTTTGTATCATCAAGAACCAGTATTATATACAACCATGGAGATGTTTGTATCATCAAGAACCAGTATTATATACAAGCATGGAGATGTTTGTATCCTCAAGAACCAGTATCATATACAACCATGAAGATGTTTGTATCATCAAGAACCAGTATTATATACAACCATGGAGATGTTTGTATCATCAAGAACCAGTATCATATACAACCATGGAGATGTTTGTATCATCAAGAACCAGTATCATATACAACCATGAAGATGTTTGTATCATCAAGAACCAGTATCATATACAACCATGAAGATGTTTGTATCATCAAGAACCAGTATCATATACAACCATGAAGATGTTTGTATCATCAAGAACCAGTATCATATACAACCATGAAGATGTTTGTATCATCAAGAACCAGTATCATATACAACCATGAAGATGGTTGTATCATCAAGAAACAGTATTATATACAACCATGAAGATGTTTGTATAATCAAGAACCAGTATTTTATACAACTATGGAGATGTTTCTTTCATCAAGAACCAGTATTATATACAACCATGGAAATGTTTGTATCATCAAGAACCAGTATTATATATAACCATGAAGATGTTTGTATCATCAAGAACCAGTATTATATGCAACCATGAAGATGTTTGTATCATCAAGAACCAGTATCATATACAACCATGGATATGTTTGTATCATCAAGAACCAGTATTATATACAACCATGAAGATGTTTGTATCATCAAGAACCAGTATTATATACAACCATGAAGATGTTTGTATCATCTAGAACCATTATTATATACAACCATGAAGATATTTGTATAATCATGAACCAGTATTATATACAACCATGGAGATGTTTTGTTTCATCAAGAACCAGTATTATATACAACCATGGAAATGTTTGTATCATCAAGAACCATTATTATATACAACCATGAAGATATTTGTATAATCAAGAACCATTATTATATACAACCATGAAGATGTTTGTATCATCAATAACCAGTATTATATACAAGCATGGAGATGTTTGTATCATCAAGAACCAGTATTATATACAAGCATGTAGATGATTGTATCATCAAGAACAAGTATCATATACAACCATGAAGATGTTTGTATCATCAAGAACCAGTATTATATACAAGCATGGAGATGTTTGTATCATCAAGAACCAGTATTATATACAAGCATGGAGATGTTTGTATCCTCAAGAACCAGTATCATATACAACCATGAAGATGTTTGTATCATCAAGAACCAGTATTATATACAACCATGAAGATGTTTGTATCATCAAGAACCAGTATTGTATACAACCATGAAGATGTTTGTATCATCAAGAACCAATATTATATACAAGCATGGAAATGTTTGTATCATCAAGAACCAGTATTATATACAAACATGAAGATGTTTGTATCATCAAGAACCAGTATCATATACAACCATGGAGATGTTTGTATCATCAAGAACAAGTATTATATACAACCATGAAGATGTTTGTATAATCAAGAACCAGTATTATATACAACCATGAAGATGTTTGTATCATCAAGAACCATTATTATATACAACCATGAAGATATTTGTATAATCAAGAACCAGTATTATATACAACCATGGAGATGTTTGTTTCATCAAGAACCAGTATTATATACAACCATGGAAATGTTTGTATCATCAAGAACCAGTATTATATACAACCATGGAGATGTTTGTATCATAAAAAAACAGTATTATATGAACCATGAAGATGTTTGTATCATCAAGAACCATTTTTATATCCAACCATGAAGATGTTTGTATAATCAAGAACCAGTATTGTATACAACCATGAAGATGTTTGTATAATCAATAACCAGTATTATATACAACCATGAAGATGTTTGTATCATCAAGAACCATTATTATATACAACCATGAAGATGTTTGTATCATCAAGTACCAGTATTATATACAACCATGAAGATGTTTGTATCATCAAGAACCAGTATTATATACAAGCATGGAGATGTTTGTATCATCAAGAACAAGTATCATATACAACCATAAAGATGTTTGTAACATCAAGAACAAGTTTCATATACAACCATAAAGATGTTTGTATCATCAAGAAACAGTATTATATACAAGCATGGAGATGTTTGTATCATCAAGAACCAGTATTATATACAACCATGGAGATGTTTGTATCATAAAAAAACAGTATTATATGAACCATGAAGATGTTTGTATCATCAAGAACCATTTTTATATCCAACCATGAAGATGTTTGTATAATCAAGAACCAGTATTGTATACAACCATAAAGATGTGTGTATCATCAAGAACCATTATCATATACAACCATGGAGATGTTTGTATCATCAAGAACCAGTATTATATACAACCATGAAGATGTTTGTATCATCAATAACCAGTATTATATACAAGCATGGAGATGTTTGTATCATCAAGAACCAGTATTATATACAAGCATGTAGATGATTGTATCATCAAGAACAAGTATCATATACAACCATGAAGATGTTTGTATCATCAAGAACCAGTATTATATACAAGCATGGAGATGTTTGTATCATCAAGAACCAGTATTATATACAAGCATGGAGATGTTTGTATCCTCAAGAACCAGTATCATATACAACCATGAAGATGTTTGTATCATCAAGAACCAGTATTATATACAACCATGAAGATGTTTGTATCATCAAGAACCAGTATTGTATACAACCATGAAGATGTTTGTATCATCAAGAACCAATATTATATACAAGCATGGAAATGTTTGTATCATCAAGAACCAGTATTATATACAAACATGAAGATGTTTGTATCATCAAGAACCAGTATCATATACAACCATGGAGATGTTTGTATCATCAAGAACAAGTATTATATACAACCATGAAGATGTTTGTATAATCAAGAACCAGTATTATATACAACCATGAAGATGTTTGTATCATCAAGAACCATTATTATATACAACCATGAAGATATTTGTATAATCAAGAACCAGTATTATATACAACCATGGAGATGTTTGTTTCATCAAGAACCAGTATTATATACAACCATGGAAATGTTTGTATCATCAAGAACCAGTATTATATACAACCATGGAGATGTTTGTATCATAAAAAAACAGTATTATATGAACCATGAAGATGTTTGTATCATCAAGAACCATTTTTATATCCAACCATGAAGATGTTTGTATAATCAAGAACCAGTATTGTATACAACCATGAAGATGTTTGTATAATCAATAACCAGTATTATATACAACCATGAAGATGTTTGTATCATCAAGAACCATTATTATATACAACCATGAAGATGTTTGTATCATCAAGTACCAGTATTATATACAACCATGAAGATGTTTGTATCATCAAGAACCAGTATTATATACAAGCATGGAGATGTTTGTATCATCAAGAACAAGTATCATATACAACCATAAAGATGTTTGTAACATCAAGAACAAGTTTCATATACAACCATAAAGATGTTTGTATCATCAAGAAACAGTATTATATACAAGCATGGAGATGTTTGTATCATCAAGAACCAGTATTATATACAACCATGGAGATGTTTGTATCATCAAGAACCAGTATTATATACAAGCATGGAGATGTTTGTATCCTCAAGAACCAGTATCATATACAACCATGAAGATGTTTGTATCATCAAGAACCAGTATTATATACAACCATGAAGATGTTTGTATCATCAAGAACCAGTATTATATACAACCATGAAGATGTTTGTATAATCAAGAACCAGTATTTTATACAACTATAGAGATGTTTGTTTCATCAAGAACCAGTATTATATACTACCATGGAAATGTCTGTATCATCAAGAACCAGTATCATATACAACCATGAAGATGTTTGTATCATCAAGAACCAGTATTATATACAACCATGGAGATGTTTGTATAATCAAGAACCAGTATCATATACAACCATGGATATGTTTGTATCATCAAGAACCAGTATTATATACAACCATGAAGATGTTTGTATAATCAAGAACCAGTATTATATACAACCATGAAGATGTTTGTATCATCAAGAACCATTATTATATACAACCATGAAGATATTTGTATAATCAAGAACCAGTATTATATACAACCATGGAGATGTTTGTTTCATCAAGAACCAGTATTATATACAACCATGGAAATGTTTGTATCATCAAGAACCAGTATTATATACAACCATGGAGATTTTTGTATCATAAAAAAACAGTATTATATACAACCATGAAGATGTTTGTATCATCAAGAACCATTTTTATATCCAACTATGAAGATGTTTGTATAATCAAGAACCAGTATTGTATACAACCATTAAGATGTGTGTATCATCAAGAACCATTATCATATACAACCATGGAGATGTTTGTATAATCAAGAACCTGTATTATATACTACCATGAAGATGTTTGTATCATCAATAACCAGTATTATATACAAGCATGGAGATGTTTGTATCATCAAGAACCAGTATTATATACAAGCATGTAGATGTTTGGTCTGAACTGATTTCACAGTATGGTCATTCTGGTCAGAGATAATTTCACTGATATTTGACATCTGTTGAAATAAGACAAATACTTAGAATCACGAAAACATGCTATAAATGTCTTTAGAAAATAAAGTTATTTTTAAAAGGATGAAAAGCATCTCATTATCATAAATAAAGAAAATAAAATCCAGATGATCATTCAATATACCAAAACGTGACAAAATCAATGTTTCAATCGGTGTGGTAAACCTGAAACAAATCCTCATTCAGCACTTATATTATAATATAAATAGGTGATATCTCTTCTTCAAACAAGTAATATCACCTGTTCAAATATGAATAAGTGATATCAACTCCCCCCCCCCCTCCCCCCCCCCCCCCCCCCCCCACACACACACACTCACACACCAAAAGATTGTCCAACCCCATCATTGTTTTTACAATGTATATGCTTTGTAAAAATATGTTATGTACTTTAAAAAAAAATATGAGTCCGAAGGGTTATATGATAATAGATTTACTGGATAAGAAGCAATAGTCGTCGCGAAAAAGGACTATTTCTTTAATTAACTAAATGTTATTTTTTTCATATTATTTTTTCAGCAGTCTTAAAATAGTAAATCATAATAAAGTGGGTGAGGGTGAGGTGTAATCTAAACACCAATTGAATATATACTGTGGACTGTAGGACACGATAGCTTACTGACAAATTGACAACATACAGCCGGCATTATTTTGATACACTCGAAGTTGGTCACAAAATGTTTACTTACGGTTTGTGAGATGGATAGTCTCATTTAATCGCCGTAATAGGGGTGAGACTCGCCCATTTACGTCTCATTTCCATCTGAATAAAATCAAGTGGAAATTAGACCACATACATACGTCTTTTTCGAAGGCAAATACTGCGTAAACAATCGTTAATTCCTTAAAATATTGATTTATATTGATAAAATAATGAATAATAAATGCGCGCTATGCAAAAAACTGTCCTCTGTAGTTTGATAGATGGTGAATATGACCAAGACATTCGAATTTACCTTGTTTCCTATCATTTAGCAGTAATTTTACATAGTGGAGTTAGATACGAGCTAGATCCGAGCTACTGGGTGGAAACATGTCCATGCGAAATCGGAACTCGGCGGAGTGGGCGATATGGGTTATAGAGGAATAAGAAAATTTTCTTCTGTCCGATATTTCGTCATGTTTTGAGTTTAAAATCCATGATTATTTTAATGATTATCATTATGATTAAGTTTTTTGTTACTGCTGAAGAATAAATAATAAAAAAAAAATTAAATTGAAAAATTTACAGAGAGAAATATATGTGTTATAGCAAGGACTTGTATATCTCTAGTTTAGTTTAAACTTATTTATTTTAATTCGATTGCGAAAGTTCTTACAACTTAAACAAATCACGCTCGAAGTCTTTCTGGGTAGAACCAGTACAAAGCATATGCGGAAAAAGCGTCTTGCTCAAGGATACCACACATAGCCGTAACGAAGGATCGAACTCACGACCCTCCGATCATGGGTACGGTGCTCTTCTACTGGACCACGCGCTCCATATCTCTATGGGCTATAGGCAAATAAGAAAAGAAAATATTCTTCTGTTTTATGATATATATTTTGTAATTTGTAATATTTTATTACCCGCACCCCATCCTGACATAAACAGAATAAATTTGATTAAATCAACTTGTTTAAATGTTTTCTTTCAGACGCATATTTTCTCGTATATGAGCACAGAGCTGGGATTAGTGAAATATTTGTAAAAGTAAACACTCACAAGTCAATTAAAGTATGGGTGTCGAAAAATAAGAATATAAACGTTACCTATCCAAGTACTCTGTTTCTCTTTAGACTATAACGGATGTGCGTGTAATCAACACCGCATATATTGGTGGAAAGGACATATGAATACATACAACATTTAGCGTTGATACTAAAGTCTGTACATGAATATCCAGATATGTCTGCCATTTATAGTGGGTTGTGATCAAATACAATAATATTCAGCAGCTTTCATTATTTTAAATAATGTCCGTCTGAACAACATTTGGTGATAAGCTAGGACTGTTTGGGTATTTATTGCTAAGTTTTCAACTAATTGATATCTTATGTATCGGCCACACATTTTTTAATGATTCTAACTACTTATTGACAGTATATTAAATTGTTGTCCAAATGGGAATTGTCATAAGCTCACAGTAAAACAAATTTCGTATATTGTGAATGTCTAATGATGATATGAAATAATGAATAACGTATGTATCATTCAATTTCTAACCATAGAACCGTGTTTGAAGCATTGCATTACTCAACCCACAGATCCCTGACGAAGCTATAGCTTTTTTTTCAGTTGCAATATGGATTGATACCAATTTAGAGCTAATAAGTATGTCGTTGACCATAATTCATTAGTACTTTACAACATTATTTTCAATAGTCACGTATGCATCAAGGAACTTGCGTCAAAGCTTTGACATCGGCTTAACGTTGTACATAAATTAATATGGTAAAAAATTATCATTGTGTACTATTGGCGCATGTAGTTATCTTTTGAAAATTAAGTTTTGCTCTTTTACTTTACGTTTAACGGTTATGATAGAAGATTACCAGAGATTTATGAACACACACTTTACTTTCGGCATGGAAATATATTAACCCGACATAGATATTATCATTAACTGATGAGCTCTTAAAAGTGTTTTAGGATATATTGGCAGGAGGTAGGAATGGGTGGCCGTACTGGACAACATTATGTCGATCTCAAAATACACTTACAAAAGATCACTAATGAAAACGGTAGCAGACGATACATTTTTTATGAAAATAACGGATATTCCAAAGTCGAAGCAATGCGGAGAAAGACAATGTCATGTGTGTGAATGCAGTGCTTGCTGCTGCATCATTTGCCAAAGGAAATGTTAGTGTACAGGCAGCATTTAGTTTAAACACTTTTTTGTTCACAGTAAACATGGAAGTCATACATTCAACTACAAGTGAAAAAGATCCTTAAGAAAGCTATACTTTCTTGTTATTCGTTTTCTACTTATAAAGTACAGACAACATTTCTGCTACAGACATAAAAAGTGTTTTTGTTACAAACGGTAAGAGTTTTTGCTAATTATATTACATATTTTAATCAATATGAGTGTTTTGGCTTCCGCACTGAAATCCAGTGATGGACGGAAAGTATCGGCATAGAGAAATGTGTGTTTCGACGATATTTTTTTCTGACAAACAAGAAATAATTAAATAAAAATTAGATCTACAATATATCTACTGAGAAGTAGAAGTTAGCAAAACAAAATATTAATACACGAACCTTGCAATTTTCCAGTCGTCAGTCATCTGATCCAACTAGGCTCCATGTTTGCGTAAACTGTTGAATCAACATCTGAAAATCCAACTTGTCAAAAAATCGTGTAAATGAAACGTACACAATGACGTCAGCTACTCCATTGCATCACCTTGTAACGCAAACCATACTTTTGGAGATTGTTCGCGTGAAATATCGATATTTTTGTCCGAAGCCGGCTTTGTTGATATCAGCGCCATATTTAAGGAAATAATTTGAGATAGGTAAGGAGGAGCCTCAAACATTTGAGGAAATACTCAGGAATTGAGTTGAGAAATTTCTCAAAAGCGTTTCGTGAAACAGGATTTGAGGAAATCTCAATCTATTTCTGGAAAATCTCAGATTTTTAGTTTGAGGACGGACTTAAGAAGTTTAGTGAAACCGGGGCTTGGTTATCAAGTTAACTAACGTGATAGGATTTTCGTTATGATAAATATCTTAACTCGAAAAGTTGCCTATTAACTGCTTTGTAACTGCTATCACATATATATATATACTAATATTGACTAGCTATCTAGATAAGATTCGCGATACCCTTTAGTTAACTGACTAACTAGATAATATTCTTGTTATCAGATATTTAGTATTGTAAATACTTTGGTTCTTACTCAACAAATCCAGTTAATTAATTAGTAACGCAAATCTTGCCTAGATGGCTAATTAATATATTATGCTGGTATGTGGTGGCAGTTGCAAAGCAGATAATAGGCACATTTTCGTTTTAAGATATTTATCGTAATAAAAGGCATATGACTTTAATTAACTAGATAACCATATAATTATCGCGTTAGCTAAGTGGTTAACTAGATATGTTTTTGTTAACTAGATATAATATGTATATCGTTATTAAAGTTTCATCTATGTACAAACATATAAATAAAACATACAATTACATATACAACATACATAGTCATTCAACATTAGAATTACAAGAGACTATCGACATAAAATATATACATCTATTACTGATTATACATGCTTTATATTAGAATAAGATGTATAGTATATAGCATTTTATTCTGTAAGAATTGAGACACCGGCGCTAATCATGCTCTAGGCCTAAAAGAGTGTTAAAATAACGTTTGTTAAATCGTGAAAGGAAAAATAAATGCAAATGCATCGCTATAAAGTCAAAAGCTTTTTTAAAAAAATATTTTAAAAGATCAGATTTCACCCCAGATCAGATCTGGAATGACCTGATTGCACCGATTTCTCAACATAATATAAAATTAATTTGTTTTACATTTTAAGATATATTACATTATTTATATAAAATATTTCTACGTTTTTGTAGTATTGTAAAACGGGTTTTGGCACATATTCTTATCATATCTTTATTGGAAAAGAGAAACTTCATTATACATTGTATTACAGTCATCAAACTGATTAAAGTTTGCATCTATGCTTAGTGCTTTAAGCATTAGATCTGTCCTAATACCTTCATAAGTGGCACATTTTAGAATACCATTTCATTCGTCTTCTATAGCATTATTACAGAAAGGATATAACCGGTCATTCTCATTATAACCCTCATATCGACCAGTTTCTAGTTTTAATGGCACAACTCCACATCTGAATTTTGCAAACGCTGATCTATGCTTCATTGGTAACACAATGTTACAATATTTTTTCTACTTCATAATCAGTTTTAAAAAGTCTATAAATTTGTTACGTCCATTACCACGTTTACTAGTTGTTTGATTTACACTTGCTTTCAACTCCGTTATATATATATCTATCTATATATATATATATATATATATATATATATATATATAGACATCATCTTTTCAAATACAGTATCAACAAATTTAATTTTGTTAACGTTTGAGTATGAAGCTGTAAACCATCAAATTGATTTATAACCGTGAAACCCCAATGTTTACAAGAGTTATTAGCTTTACTTCGTGCCCAAATAAATATTCTCTTATTTAGTCTTGTATCAAGTGTATAGATGTTGCGTACCGAATGTCTCGCTATACATTTCAACTGTATTTTAAAGTTACATAATGTTTTATTTATTACATAATTTGTTACAATCGGAGGTATCGATTAATAAAGTTAATAAAGATTTAGATAAAACTTGTGTCTGTCTCATTTATTCCACAGTTGGCGATGATGATGACTGGCAACGACGGTTGTGACGGTTTTGTGATGATTATTTGACATATTACGAATCAAACAGTCTGACAAGATAATGATAACGACGATAAAGTAGGAAAAGTATTTTCCTGATGATAATGATTATACGATTATTATATACTAACCAAAACAGCTAACCCGCTATTTTTGATATTGACGGTTTTTTTTCGCAAATGATAGACATATTAATATGAAATTGTGTATACGACTCTGACAGACGATATTGTATATTATAAAGACTAAATTTTCAATAAAAACAGAAAAAATCACTCATCCGCGTCGGTTTTGGGCAAAATACTTGATTTGTACGTGCAGCTCGAGCCCGTGCGTTAGTTATAGTGATTGTATAAAGAAAGAAAAATACCTAAACATCACTATAAAAGTGCATAAGACAGTAGCTGAAATCGGAAATGTTTAATATTTCCTTAATCATGGCCACCAGTTCATCAGATAGATAAACATCGGTTTAGAATAACTGTATCTGCTTTTTATTCTAGATATTAATCAAATCCTTATGTGCAATATTTCAATTATGTTGCAAAATGCGAAATGCTTTCTGCTCCCATTTACGTGAAGTCATGACGTCACTTTTAGAACCTAGAAAAAATGTCCAATTCGAAAATATTTACGATCAAATTGTTGAGATTAATTATATTTTTAGCCGAAAAATAAAGGGCTAAAGTTATTTTCTGAGAGACCAATACGGCAGCAAATACAAAGTGCACTTTAAGTCAAGCATATTGCTTCAACAAGCGAATATTTAAGTAATATTAAGCCTTAATAGGGTCGTTTTTGAATATTTTCATGGTTGGATTATTACCTCTAGTACACGTCTTACTATGCACTTAAACTACATATTTCATACTAATGTCAAAGGAAGTTCAGCATGTAGTCCGTATCACAACCTAACACAACACGGTGAATTATGAAAAATAATGAGTGTCGGATTAGCTCTTTTGGTCAATATACATACACTAGATTAAAAATATCAGTATTTACAACATATACTGGAGACTATCACAACTACATATTACAATCGCAAAGTATAGTGCACACAGTAAAATGCATGTTGTTCATAAAAAATCTAGCATGTTTCGTGGTAGTAACATATATGCCCGTTTCAGTTACATATAAGATTTTAGTTACATTTGTGTCCGATTTGTTACATTTGTGCCCTGTCGTTTTTTTCTAAATAGCTACAAATGTGCCCTTTTAGTTACATATGTGTCCTTTAAGTTACATATGTGCTTTAGTTACACATGTGACCCCAACAGCCGGGTCCTACCCTGGCCGAGTGGCCTAAGGCGTTGTAATCTACCGACAACTTATCATTCACCGCTGAGTTCCAGATATGCCATGTGAGAATAATAACCCTCATTTTTTTTATTCAATCGAGGTCCAGAATTCGAGCACATCCATCCGGCTCCGCAAGTAGCTGATAACTTTCCCACTTGAATCAGCGGTGAGAGATGAATGCCAATGAGACGCAATGTCGTATATCAATCATCACGGAGATTGTAGCCGGGAGGAGATTCGAACTCACGACCCCTTCATTGATAGTTAGACGCGTTAATGACTGAGTTAACGGCCGGAATCGCGGACTTCATGGGAAAAGTGCACAGATACTCGTACCTACGGAAAAACGGTAGTTCTATTTAAATTCATTCTGAAATTGTCTTATTTCGCTACCCAATAAACTCTCTGGACAAAAAACCTGTCGTGTGTTGAAACTGACCGTAAATTCAGCAATCAATTCAGCAGATATTTTTTATTTTGATTACATTTACGTATTTTTCTCATTAAGTGATGCATATTTTAGCAAATGAAAGGCGCAATGACCGTATTTATATTTGAACACTATCGTGAATATGTATTAGAAACCTGATAAGGATACTTCATTACATTATGTCGAAATTTTATTATATCTTGTCGAATGTTTATTATATTATGTAGAAAGTTTATTATATCTTGTCGAAAGTTTATTATATTATGTAGAAACTTTATGATATTATGTAGAAACTTTATTACATTATGTCGAAACTTTATCATATCTTGTCGAAAGTTTATTTTATTATGTAGAAACTTTATTACATTATGTCGAAACTTTATCATATCTTGTCGAAAGTTTATAATATTATGTACATACTTTATTATGTTATGTCGAAACTTCCTTATGATGGCGAGAGCATTTTGACGGGGTTATTTCTATATTGACACCGCTTTAAACAACACGCTTCTTTGAGAGAAAGAATATTGAACATGATGGAAGTTGTTCTTAAAAAATCTCAGCATGGATAGACACATTCCTTCCTTTCTACGGTAGAATCAGTTGTAGTAGTAATAGGTGTAGTAGTAGTAGTAGTATTAGTAGCAGCAGCAGCAGCAGCAGCAGCAGCAGAAACAGCAGCATGTTCACATTATCAAAAATGCAAAAATAAAGTCACCTTTTTATACTCAATTCAAACAAAAATATTTTATTTTCAAAATTTTATATTTTTATTTTATATTTCTATGCGTATTTATCCAATTTCTAAATATAGATCTAAACAGTCACTTTTTATGTGTATATACTGGTCATACCTAATACCGTTGCTGTTGCTGTTGTTGCTGCTGCTGCTGCTGCTGCTACTACTACTACTACTACTACTACTACTACTACTACTACTACTACTATTTCTAATACTACTACTACTTCTGCTGCTGCTGATGCTCTTCTACGGTAGAAAGGAAGGGATGTGTCTATCCATGCTGAGATTTTTAAGAACAATATTCATGTTCAATATTCTTTCTTTCAAGGTATAGTACCACCACCGGAAAAAGGAAGTGCTTCCGTAATGGCGATTATAAATAATCATCGTTTCTTCTTTAAAAATGCATTTTCTTTATTTTAATGCTCTTTTTTTTTTTATTTAAATTGCATTATTGATGTATTTTGAACATTTTGATTGTTCCTTCTCAAGAGAAGGAACACTTATGGTGGACAATTTACACTTGACTGAGCAGGTAATGGATACAAGGATACTGTCAAAGGCATGTCGAACAGTAAGGCGGCGCCATCTTCATCTGGTTCCCTGTCCTATTATGGTACCCGTAGTACGCAGAGAACCTGTTTACCGCTTTCTTGGACTCATGCATATTCATTGCAAATAGCCTCTATGCCAATGTATATTCAAGCGCCTTAGATCAATCTATTATTTTTAACAGCAGACCGACAAGGAATAATTATTCGTATAGTGTATAAACCCCTGCATTGAATATTTGATTATATAGAATAGAGATTAATATAATGGATATGCATGGGCTCCCGCCAAATAACCACGAAACGAAATAGTCGCTTGTCACGAGATAATTTAGCTTCTAATATATCTGTGCAATATTTGCAAATACTGAAGTTCAGGTTTGCAAATGCTTCCTTTCATATATTTTGACATGTCTAGGCATAGTGCCACCATTGCAAAAAGGAAGTGCTTCCGTGGGGTAGTCGCATAATGGCGGTTGTAAATAATCCTCAATTCTTCTTCTTTAAAAATGCATTTTCCTATTTTTAATGCTCATTTTTTTATTTGAATGGCATTATTGATGTATTTTGAACATTTTGATAGCATTGTCATGTTTGAATTGTGAATTTAGAAAAAAAAAATGATGCTTGGAAATTGGGGTATGAATTCATGATTTCGGAAGTCTACTTTCACTTTGTCACCAGTGTACACACTGAGCAGAAAAAAAATCTCTTATATGACACATGACCCCTACTTTTCTCATCATATTTTGATAGTGCAGAGGTTGACAAACAGTAAAATGTAGGTTTCACTTCTTTCATTTGGGACCCTCTATGAATGACAAGCCTTCAAACTTTTATTATTTACTATAGAATAAAGAACAAAAATCAATGGTGGGGTTACACCTCTAGGTCTTTTTTCTTGCCTTCCGTAAATGCATATGTGTAAAATGTGTGTGTGTGTGTGTGTGTGTGTGTGTGTGTGTGTATGCAGGTGCTCGTATGTGTTAATCCCGTGACGAAAACATCCGGGGATGCGCTAAAAGGAACCTTTTGCTAGGCAAAATCTTGTAGCATTGTCATGTTTAAATTGTGAATTTAGAAAAAAATTGATGCTTGGGTATGAATACATGATTTCGGAAGTCTACTCACACTTTGTCAACAGTGTACACACTGAGCAGAAAGAAAAAAAAATTATATGACACATTTTCCCATTATATTTTGATAGCGCAGAGGTTGACAAACAGTAAAATGTACGTTTCACTTCTTTCATTTGGGATTCTCTATGAATGACAAGCTTTCAAACTTTTATTATTTACTATAGACTAAAGAACAAAAATCAATGGTGGGATTACACCTCAAAGAAGCTTATTGTTTAAAGCGGTGTCAATATAGAACTCACCCCGTCAAAATGATCTCGTCATCATAAGGAAGTTTCGACATAATATAATAAAGAACGCACGTAATACAATAAATTTCGACAAGATATAATAAAGTTTCGACATAATGTAATAAAGTTTCTACATAATATAATAAACTTTCAACAAGATATAATATCGTTTCGACATAATGTTATGAAGTATCTACATATTATAATAAACTTTCGACAAGATATAATAAAGTTTCAACATAATGTAATAAATTATCTACAGAATATAATAAAGTTTCTACATAATATAATAAACTTTTGACAAGATATAATAAACTTTTTACATAATATATTAACTTTCGACAAGATATAATATGTTATTGAGTCACTGGACTAACTTAGTAGTGTTGTATATAAAAAACATGTGGTGTGTTCAACTACAATTGTGGTGATTGAAAATATATTGAAATTTTCGTGTGTGCTTTTAAAGGGGTCTCACCTATATCACCGATAAAAGCAATAAAACAGCACATTTATATCAAAATTATATATCATCGATTATCGAATAGCTTATATTGTATTTTGTTTCTGTAGTGTAAAATTCGTTCATTTTCTGTACCAAATATTAAATCGCTGCCCGCAATAAAGCCACTCATTGGCCAGAATCAGATTATGCTAAAACATTGACGAATAAAACAGAAAAAAATCCAAACTTTGTATAACGAATTTCTTATAAATAAAATAAACTCAAGGCACGAAATTAATTATTATCTTCGATTGTGACCTTCTCTGTGATTCAATACTTCACAACAGTTACTGAACAGAAAGTTATAGATGTTGCATCTTTAATATACAGAGAAATAATCGCCTTATATAGTGATCAATTTTCGGATAGTTGCTAAACGATATTTTCTTTGTCAACCTAACACACATTCCCTATATCGTTAAGCCATTATTTATATGTCTAGCGTCCATTAACTTTTAAAAAAAATGCATTCTGGAGTCAAACAGTTGAAACGATTGACAGACAACTGACATGTTTGTCTTTAAATTAATTATATGCATTTCCGGAATATAATTGGAATTGTGGAAAGCGGATGAAATCAAAAATTCAATCAACATGTCATTGCTATTAAGCATATCACTGTATCAGGGAAGTGAACCCACGTGACATTTTTGTATCGAACTCAGATTACTTTTCTCACAATAGCTCACGGACTTTGCTTAATAACGTTCGTAATTCCCAATAGATTTTGATCAAACAAAGTGCATATGCACGTCTCACACAACAGTTAATTTTACACTGTTCTACATATAGATATATGCACTTCTGGAACACTGGGCACGTTAGCAATGTTTCTAAAAGTACTTTGTTTCCATATATAGTCTACTGTTGGTCCAAGTCTGCAGAAAAAATGCACGGGGTTGAACCGATTGCTTTTTGCAGTTTCAATGACACCCCTTCATTTTTGACAATTCTGTCCATTACTGGCTGTGTGCCACTACACAATTTAAGCTGTTATAACTTCATCAAACAGTATATAATGTCATCCAAACTTGGCAGAAATGATGAAAAGGTTCCAATGTTGTCATATGTACAAAGAAAGATGACAATTTATGCAATTTATCAAAAATATATTATAAACGATTTACACATCTCTAATTTTTCTTGTCATTGTTCTTTTATTAGTAGATATATAGTATATTTTCGCTATAAGACCACTGTAACTTTATGAAGCGAAAAATGTAAATGTAAGGGGCGGTTCAACCCCTTTAAACACATTGCATGTTAACTATAGTAATCAATGTTATTATTGGTCAATACATCTGAGTAAGCTAACGTCCTTCCGCGAGACACTGGAAAACATCATGTTATTTTGACAGAATAGACAGAACTTCCGCGAGACACTGGAAAACATTATGTTATTTTGCCAGAATAGACAGAACTTCCGCGAGATACTGGAAAACATTATGTTATTTTTGCCAGAATAGACAGAACTTCCGCGAGATACTGGAAAACATTATGTTATTTTGCCAGAACAAACAGAACTTCCGCGAGATACTGGAAAACATTATGTTATTTTGCCAGAACAGACAGAACTTCCGCGAGATACTGGAAAACATCATGTTATTTTGCCAGAACAGACAGGACTGGTATCGAACACACGACCTTAATAGTGAGAGATAAGTGATTTTAAGATGACGTCTAAAGACAAAGCAGTCATGGAGACCTACAAATATTGAATTGGCTGTGCCTCTAGAATTAAATCCAAAAAGCTTGCTGAAGATTTAACACAGTCCATGCATCCTAGACAACCATTTACAGAGAAGAATTGAACTAATGATTCTTCAAACTAATAACAGTTTGGTGAGTGCTATGTAGGACCTTATTTTTCCCAGATCATATTCTTCCCACCTGGGAAAAATAGGATCCTATTCCTCACAGCTGGGTAAATAAGATCTCATTTGTCACACATTTCGAGCATATATGTCACAGGTCCTGGGATTAATTTGTGAATAACCAAGACATAAATGTACAGACTTGACTGATGCTGTAAAAGTGGAATTAGCCATCATTCTTGTTGGCAGCGTAATAGTAAGTGTAAAAGAAGTGGTATATGGCAGTATGGTTGTTGTTGTGAATTGTATAGGCATTGTTTTGCTTGCTATCGATAAATGGTGGTTGATGTAGGCGCAGACAAGGTAGTTGTTGGCTTTTTGTTGTTGTTATTATAGCAGTCGTTGTATTCGTATATAGTCTATACCATTTCATATTAGCTGTATAGATAAAGTTAAGATGTGTTAAATGAAATAATTATTGTTGTTGTTTGTTTTATTGTTGGAGATATACGTGCCGTTGTTGGGCGCAGTACTTCCGCAATAATTGGAGGTGACACTTGTTTGTTATGGTACTCGTATGCGTAATAGTGGTAGTTGTTGGCGTTGTTGTTGTGGTGTTTGATTGCTTAATTGTTTTCCGCTCACCTGAGTACGAAATGCCAAATGTAAAATATTGTGATCAACATATATCCTATGTATGTTCGTCGTAAATATTTTTTAAACATATCGTCTTGTCTGAACCCATTTATATTTGGTAAATATGCAGCACCTTAAAGTGATCCTTGACAACGATTTTCAAATCTGGCAGCGCCCCAGAGGTCAAACGTTTCATTTATACTTGTATATGAAAATCTTCTTGTCTAAAACTGCAATGCCCGTACCTTTGATATGTGGTATGTAGCAATACAGTATATGTAGTGATCTTTTACCGACACTATTCAAATTGGGTCCGATCCCTTTGATTATCAAGTGGGAAATTCAGACGCCCTGTGCTTAAAAGAAATGCTGGAAATAAGTAATCATGAATAGGATTTGCAAAGATAGACTGGTTCCTGAACTAAATCAAGACTTTCCGATGATGTATACGGGTTATTTATCTGTTTTTAAAAACAGACGCGGGAATGTGTAAAATCCGTCCATCCCCGCAACGTATTGTCAACCATTCTACAATCGTATTTACTATTTATATATTTTTCTACTGTAATTATTAATTATTCATAATACTGTTGGTGTGTTATAAAAGAGCAGACTATGTACTTTGTACGTTAATAAGAAACATCCTCATTGACCGAGACTCATACATATCTGAAATTATAAGTAGGGATTTATGACTGTACATGTTGTTTGCAAAATTGAACATTCATAGTATAGAATACTATTTGAAATGGGAGAGCTTCTCAATAAGTCACTGGTTTTCATAGACAGATGTTATGGAAAAAGTATTTCCAACGTTTTAATTTCGTGCAAGCAGTAATAATTGCAGTGCCAACAGAGCTTTGGTTTAAAGATAGTTCTGTTCGGAGCTTTCCTGATATGGTCGAGAACAAAAGATAGTGTAACAATCCACCCTCAGTGTCATTATCCCACCAAGATAAATAAAGAAAACATTTAAGATTCAAGAATTGGTGATGTTGTTGTTGTAAGAAAATGTTTTATTGGTTTTATATTAGGTGTAGTTTTAAGAATATGTGTTGTTGTTGTTTGTTTCATTGGCGTAGTAGTGGTAATTGTAGGTGTTCGGCGAACATATTATTTAAACTTTGGAGCTGGCCAAAATATAACGTATAACAAATCTAAGCCTTTCGTTAAGCCAAATAACTAATTACATTAATTATGACCCTTTAAAAGTAGTACATGTCGTTTTATATGGTTTTGTACATGTCAGTCAGTTCGGTCGGTCAGCCGGTATACCAAAGCCTGTCCGATTGATAAAATATGTCTTTAACGTCAGTTAAGCCGGGCAGTTATAATGTCCCTGCAATATGCACCCGCAAACTTTTTTCTCGAATCAGTTCAATATACGACTACTACTATTACGTATGCTACTACTGCTGCTGCTGCTTCTGCAATTACCGCCGCCGCCATCACAACCACTACCAACTACTGACGATCCTCCTCCTTATACTACTACTACCCCTTCTTATAACCATTGTTGTTGTTGTTATTATTATTATTATTATTATTATTATTATTATTATTATTATTATTATTATTATTATTATTATTATTACTTGTATCATACTATAATTGTTATAAGTGTTTAGTTCCTTTTATTATTATATTTTTATTATCTAATTTACAAACAGCAATGTCATCGACAAAATCTGTGAAGAATATGATTCGCTTGTTTACTACCATTTTGGTCAATCATATATGTCACAGTTTGAAACTGTGAGGAATAGGATCCTATTTTTCCCAAGACCTGTGAGGAATATGATCTTGGAATAATAAGGTCTTACAGTGCTATGTGTATAAAATGTATATCCCTATCACTGCAATCCACTATGAGTTACTTTGTACAGTTTTGATCACGCACGCACGCACTCACGCACGCTCGCATGCAAGCACGCACGCATTTACAATAACACCTCATAAAACACTAACACATTAACAAGCACGCGCAGGTAAGACATTTGTGGTTTCTTTTAAAAAAAAAAATATACGAGAACTCCTTAATGAATTTGTTTCTATTATACGATACTAAGTCTTATGAAAAAACAAACTTTTGACGTATACATTTAGACACAAACTAAAGCTTTTACTTAAAATATACTTGTTTACAATTACTAGTATTCTCAACCATAAAATCATAAAATTTTATCATGCATGTATCTTGGTTACATCTACGCAGATGAATGTCATTGTCTAGATGTTTCCAAAGTAAAATTTCCATAACAGAGGAGTCAAATTTCAATACCGTTTTATTGCCAATTTAAGATTTCACGACAAAGTCTGACTCATTTTCTGTCATCAATCGTATATGCCATTGTTAAAGGCAATAGGTCAGGTTTTTTTTTCTCAATATGTTAGAATTACCAAAGCATATTTTCCCAATAGTAGTATACACTCACAGAGCCTTTAATGCCATAAGGAAATCTATGAAAATGTACCAAAATAATATATTGAAAAGAAATTCCTAACTTGCCCGTTGAGCCAAGTTAAGAATAAAATAAATATTAACTTTCCCGCTTAAAACTGAATAGTTTTTACAACGTGTGTCGGACCCCTCAAATGTGAAAATGGTTACAAATGTAAAAAAAAAAGGTCACAAATGTGAAGTAAATTTACAAAATCTGTAAAAACTTTCCACATTATTGTTATCACAATGATTGTCTCGAAACAACTATTTTCTCGTTTGTGGATAGATTTGACATATGTGGTAAAATTATTTCGTATTTGTGACCATTTTCACCTTTGTGACCATTTTCACCTTTGTAACCATTTTTACCTTTGTGATCATTTTCACCTTTGTAACCATTTATACCTTTGTGACCATTTTTACCTTTGTGATCATTTTCACCTTTGTAACCATTTTTACCTTTGTGACCATTTTCACCTTTGTGACCATTTTTACCTTTGTGACCATTTTCACCTTTGTGACCATTTTTACATTTGTGACCATTTTTACATTTGTGACCATTTTCATTTTTTGGGGTCCAACAGACGTGACAAACGAGTAACGTGACTTTAAACTGATTTTCGATTTGATGCATCATATCGTTTACATATGGTTGTGAAATTTGTTTTAAGAGTTAGAATTCTGTCTTGGAATTTTCCACTCAGATTGAATTATCCTTTTGTCATGGTCTGATGGATTTTATGATCCAAATCATTCATATGTTAGTTATAAATGAAAATAAGATGCTTTATAGCTAGCATTCAATGGATATTGCAATCGCAATAATGGTTTATATGATTGTTTTATTGAGTGTAGGAAGCTATTAAAAAACAGAATTCACTGCAGCTTGCATATTTTGTTTATATTTTAAGTGGCTTGAGGTCATACTTATGAGCTAGCTTTTGTTCTTACTTAGTGATAATGTAATGTGTGTACGAGTGAATACAAGGGCACACGAACATAAACGCGCCTGCGCACATGCGCGCGTATGAAAGTCTGTGTTCAAGCCTTCATGGTTGTTTTTATTTTGTGTTAGATTGTGCATGTGAAAATGACTGCAAGCGCATAAATACAATATATATATATACATGAATATATATATATATATATATATAAAGGGAGATAATTAAATTCACAACAACGGAATTTACGATTTTTGGGATATTTTCAGATGCTTTTCAGATGTTTATAAATCTTTCCTTTATTAAGCATGTGAGTAGTAATGAATCCTTAACTGGATCCTACTCATAAAAAGCTATCACTTCATGTATGTAAATTCGTCCACCCTGTCCAGATGTGTTGCATGTAATTCCATAGTATATAAGTTATGGTCGACACCAAATTTATTGGTTTGGCAGAGGCCTTGATATTGTATCTATGGTTTGCATTGTAGCTAGGCGCACTCGCCGTAGTCTGGTCTGTACATTTATGTCTTGGTTATTCACAAATAATTATCTCTCTCTCTCTCTCTCTCTCTCTCTCTATATATATATATATATATGTATATGGACCATGGATATTTGTGAAAAACGCTACAATGTCTCATGTGGCTTGTTCACCGTATTATTTGAAACGTCTTTGCCTTATTTGTATACAACATTGGAATCACGTAACAAATGACATAGATATAAAAAATACATTCCTACAGATAATTGAAGAATATTATATTTCCCTAGCGATTGAAAGACGCTAATCGACACGTTCATTGGTTATTGTGTCATCTGGGGGAGCCGTATTGTTGGCTATATATGTGGGTTTGTTCTCATTACTGCGTAAAATACCGTTCATTTAACTCGCACTATATAGAATTTTTATTTATTTTAAAAAGATGAAAACCATAACGAAGCCGCCATTGAAATGACATTGCTGTGATAGTCGGCGGTAGATAAGGATGTTTTTGTAAATGTAGGTAAGCGTTCATTTGTATCATTTTTTAAATCGTTATTGTTGTCATGGACGATATACAGAGATGTCGTCTGATAGATAGAACGAGAGCAGTTAAATGTTGGCATTGATAGAAAAATACCACACTTCTGTTTAAAGAAAGTTGGCTTTTTTTTCTGTCAATATATTGTGTGTTGCCATCAGATAATTGCATAAACGCAAAACATTTATATATTGTACGTGACATATATTTAATGCAATATAAGTTCTAACATATATTAACTACAGTAAAAGTTAAAAATAATAATAATATTATTAATAGTAATATAATAATAATAATAATAATAATAATAATAATAATAATAATAATAATGATGATTACAATGATAATAATAATAATAATAATGATAATATAATAATAATATTATAATAATATAGTAATAATTATAATAATAATAGTTATAATAACAATAACAAGTTGTGAAGTTGTAGTTGCAACAGAAATATCAATAGTAACAACGGTATTAGTAATTATTAAAAGTAATAGTATAAATAATTATAATAGCCCACGCTTTATATTTAGTATATAGTTTACTAACGTCTCGTCATACATGCAAGTATATAATTCAATATCAAAACAAATCACGCGGAAACAATATATACCAGTCTAAAGAGCAATTATGAGAGACGGAAATGGACAGATGAGCAATATGCCAATATATTTAGTGATTTAACTACCTAAAACAACTCAATATTTATCCTTACAGTGGCTTGAATATTACAGAAACATACCGAACACAAGTACTGCTAATCTAAATGTGTTGTTTTTTGTCTGTCCACGCGAATGTCCCCATTCTTGATCAGAAACCAATATTTTGCTGAAAACTAAGTATAAAAGGAACCACAATAACTCAGGTAATATTTGACCGATGTTGACAGCTGTTGAAACTGACCTTTATCTTATAATTATACAGATACACACGAATTATTAATTGAAAAGATAGACCCCTTCCGAAATTACTGATCAGAATCCAGTCACGTTTTTTTACCTAAAACTCACGAACGAACGGACGGACGGACGGATTCATAAGAGGGACGGACGGACGAACGGACGGACGGACGGACTGAAGAACAGGCGCAACACATAATGCCCCTTCACCATTCTTAAACTGGCGGAGGCAAAAAAAAACATATATCACCTCGACTCAGATTATAAATAAATTGAATAGATATATACAAAAACATATGACAGACAGTGGTTTAGTAATGGTATTTAACAGCTCAATATCAGTTGCATAGTAAAAATGGTATCGAATATATTTAAATCAAAGGTGAAAGTAAATGTGAAAGTGGAAAAGGTGGTACATTGTTTTTGCGTATGTTTAGTATTCACTCTTTGCATAAACTGTTGCCCGAGATCACTGTACATATTACTTTTATAAATAGCAATAAACTCATCTTCAACATCATATAAAGGGGATAAACAATCAGTGTCCCTGATATTTTCTTATCGATCAGTTTAGATTCTTAGTGGAAACACTCCGCATCTAAATTTAGAAAATGCTAATCTGTGGTTAATAGCTTAACTACTCTTACAATACGTTTCAAGATTAACCTCAGATTAAAATAGTTGGTAAGTTCTTGGTAAACTATTACGCCAATGCTCATTCTAAATTACTAAACGATTGCTAGCTATTCTTTTGATATATGGAAGGGTGCAGATTAGGGGTTTGGGATCAGGGATCAAGGTCAATCAAGAACTATATACAGGTGCATAGACCAGAATTTGATATTGGTGTGGCTAAATATATTACAGAACTTGAAGTTGTTGTTGTTTGAAGGCTTTAAAACGAGCAGCAGTGGTGGCAGTCCATAAATGCCATCGTATTCCGAATTATAAATCAAGAAAAAAGGGAAATTATTGGTGCAGCATGCAAAATAAATTGAAATTAGCTAAACAATGTAGAAAAAAAATGAAACTATTGGTGCGATATGCCGCAGCAATAGTAATTATTGATGGGGCTATGCCGCACCATGCCGCACCCGGGTCTATGCTCATGATGTATTCTTAAATATTTAATACCTACTCTGGTAGTTACCTACCCTTGTTAGTCAGTATATAGACGCGTTCCTGAAATGTATCTTATTATAGCTGTTCTAATTTGATTATTTACCACAAGATTATAATGGTATGTATTTATGTAGGTAAATAATTAGAACACATAACAGTATTGCATGTGAAACATAAACAAACAAACCATACGTATAGTTTTAGCGTAAAGATGTGTTATTGGATGACATGTACAAATTAGTACTGTAAGTAAACATATGTATTTCTATAGCATAATATTCAATTGTGTTGCTATGGAAACAGATACAATACACGGAGATTTGTAATTAAACTAACACATATCAAATTAAGCAACACTTCTTTGAAAAATCCAAATATATAATAGAGAATATCATGTTAGTGTCTGATACTATCAACTTTATCAGGTGAGGCTTAGATAAAAACAGAACGAAGCTCTCACAAGTCTTTGTTTTTTTTCGTGCCGAACCTGAAACATTGATAATATTAGACAGAAACATGGTTTTCTATGTATCATGTCAATATTTCTGGTTCGTATTTTATTCATTTTAACTAGGGTTAAAATAGTTCCGTCCAGGTCAAAAAGTATAATTATACATAATGACGTCATGTGCCTGATAAACTTGTATTAACGTGATAAACCTAAGTTTATCAGGCAGGTAGTTTATCAACAAAAATGAATGCACTGGCATGATAAAAATGAATATAATTGTTCGTTTCATCGCAATATGACTGGT
Source organism: Panopea generosa (assembly GCA_029582155.1). Classification (NCBI taxonomy): domain Eukaryota; kingdom Metazoa; phylum Mollusca; class Bivalvia; order Adapedonta; family Hiatellidae; genus Panopea; species Panopea generosa. The sequence goes on along the minus strand of CM055901.1, from coordinate 33,181,222 downwards.
CAGCCGCATCCATTTATCGCAGAGTTGTCGCAATTTGTGACAAAAAGTCCTACATATATTTTTATTTCATAACGTTTTTTTCGACATGACGAAGAAAAAATCTAAAAAAGCATCAATTTGTATTTTTAATCACAATTTTTATATCCACATTTACAAAACTTGCATAATTTATTTTTCTTGTTCTCGTGAGCATGTACGACTATGATATTCCCACAGTGTTCATGAGTGAAAAGTAATTATTATTACACTGAAAAAAACAATGTTTATTTGATGATTGTAAACAGTGAACAATTCTGTTATATATATAATGGAACCATTATTTTTTGCAATTCACTAGGCCAAAGAGCCGTGTCAACATATACGAAACAGAAATACATATCAAGTATCATGCAGAAAAAAAGAAGAAAAAGAAAGAAAAAAAAAAAGATCACTATCATGCATACATAACTAAAATATGTCTGCATGCATGCATACAAAACATACATACATGTTTCATTGTGAGGTTAAATCTTAATCAAAATTATATATATATTTATTTTAACAGTGGGGTTAACAAAATGATTCACTGACAAATCTCTATATCTAATTCATAATATCAAACAAAATAAATTATTTTGTCTCATAATTTTAAGGTACATCAGTGTAATAACCCTATTGCATATTTTTTATATTAATAAAGTGTAAGATCGTTAACGAATCGTCGCTCGGTGTTTTCCGTATGTCTCGGTTCTTTTACGTAAAATGGCAAGTTACATTCCGATTTTCCATAATAAATGACGTCCATTTATCCGACCTGCATATCGGGAGAGCTGGTCCGGATATAGAATAACACTCATGTATAATGTTTTATGTATAACAATGTTTTTGACCTGTAAAGCTTTAAAACTGGACAACAAATACTAAAAATGTCAAAGCTAGTAAACAATAATAAACATTTTTTTTCTCCTTCAATAAAACAGGAAACCACATACAAGTATTGTTAAATGTTGCTTACTTCATTTTTAACAAAATATTAAAATCACCAGTAAGAGATAAAATAAAATACATAACTAATTAAATAAAAAAAACAACACTGTCTACGTTCATCAACAAGGAAATTATTAAAAACTGAAAATTGATTTTTGTTTGCTAATAAAACTTACAACTACATACGAATACAACCAAACCACCTTAACAGTGGCAACAATCAAAATAATAGAAAATACAACTTATTTTCTAACCATTAACAAAAACGACAAGCTATACAGTAAGCAACAGTGGAGGAAGCATTCAGTTATTCGGTGGTTGTGCTTGAGAACAATTAATAAACAAGAGTTTATCTAATTACAACAATCTAATTCCTCCGTGGCCGAGTGGTCTAAGGCGCCGTCTCAAGATCACTTACCTCTCACCGCTATGGTCGTAGGTTCGAGTCCCGCTCGCTCCAAAAACTTTATGTGAGAAAGTTTCCAGTTACTTGCCGAAGGACGGTGGTTCTACTCAGTCTGACTCAGTCTGAGGTCTTCCTCCACCAGTAAAACTGGATATGCCATATATAACCTGAAATGTGTTGAAAATGGCGTTAAACCCCATTCCAAAAAAAAAAATAAAAAAAAATAATTACAACACTATATTATCTAAGATTCTTTATCAAATACTAGAACTCATTTATTTAGAAATAAGTTTATGCCATCATGTATTTCTTCTTGGAAATAACTTCCGGTTAGGAAATGGTTGCAGTGACCTAAATTATGATTAATTTGTTTACAAATCCAAATTATATCCAACTTGTAATGTGAGCATGAAAAAGAGGACTCCGGGCACAACTTCATGCTATGTCCTTCTTGTTTAAATGATACACTAAACGTTTTGATAAACAATTAAGATCTTATTAAGTTTTAGTATTTACCTCACAGTGGAGCCCCTCATTTAAGGTCTGCACCGGAAGCGTACATTTAAACAAAGGATCCTATTTCATTTTTTCTTCTTGCTTCCTATATAAACATTTTTTATAACCATCTTGATTGTTTAAATAATTTGTTGTGTGGAAAGGCCGATTTTAATGTTGGATAACTTGTGGCCCAATTCTTTTTCTATATATGTATATGAAAAAGCAATACAATATAGTTAAAGCAAGCATGATAAGAAAACTGAAAACTATATACGAACATGGTAACCCATGAAGCGTGTTCAACATTTTGGCAATCCACATTAAAAATAACAAACTCATAATAATGAAAAGTAAAAGTTTAAGTTTGATTTTTTTATTTCGTCTCATCCATGTACAAACAATACGTTATAAGATAAAAAAAAGAAAATTATAATAATGTACCTAGCCGTTCTAAATAGAATCATAAGAGACTGAAACGTTTCATAGAATTCAACAATACAAATATTATATTAACATAATTTACAAAATAAAATAACGTCATCACTCTTTGATTTAAAATCTGAAATAACTATAATTAACCAAAAAAAACTGAATTATATTATGAGCACTCTAACGCCAATTTAGAACATGTTTTAAAGAAGCGAGTATCACATCTGATCAGACCAACGGTAATCTGAGTAGTAACAGTTGCCGTTACGTAGATGATATACAATAGTATAACACAATTAGAACATGATTACATCAGGGGCGTAGCTTCGTATAGGATTCTGAGAAATCTGAAAAATAAAAATGAAAAAAAAAATGCAATACAATCTGACCCCTATGCTACTGCATTTTTCCCTTTGTTAAAGTGAACAAACATTAAAACTTTATATTCATTTAGTTATAAAACAGTAATCAAAGGTAAATATTAAGGATAACCAAGCCCCTGAAAAATTGAGAAATGTACGCAAAAACAACAACAACACCTGCGACCGTCTAGCTGATTGTTTTGTCGGAGGAGCATTCCCTCGAACACCCTACAACTGTGCCTACATTTCATTTTCAGCCAAGCTACGCCCTTATACATGTATGTACATTGAAGGCTGACATATATACTAGCTCACATATTTGTATAAAGACGTTTTAATTACAAAATAACATTGGACATAAGTACCGAACTATATGTTAACATTTTGCACGCACGCACGCACGCACGCTCACATGTTGTTAATCTTTAACTTACACACTATAATCATATATAGTCATATATCAAAACTAAATATAGTTTCTAAATCATAACTGCATGCGTTTATAACTTGAAACACGTATTAAGTCATATCTTGCACGCAATAGAGAAATAAGCCAGGTAAAAGAAAGAAACAGACGATACATTAAATTGTAAAATTGTAAAACGTTTCCATGGCGATATTGCGACACAGATTGTTTGTCTTCTATAAACGAGAGGCAAAACAATAGCATTATATAACGAGGTGTTTATTTGTATGCGCAAATGGTTGCGCACGAAAAAACACGTAGAGCCGATGCTAGAGGGCTTGAGAAGTGTTGCATGTTAAATTATCCATCATTTCTTGAACATAATAAGGTTATTTTACAGTATTTTGTGCAATATGGGAATATATTGTACAAGTAAGTATTGTGGTGAAACCCATATTGCACAAAACACTAAAATATCCGTATATTCTTGGGCGTGTTCTGTAGTTCCAAGGGAGCATTTTATGAGATAGTGCAGCCATGGTCGGGATCGATGGCTCTTGATTTCGAACAGGCAACCATGACAATCTGATAAATAAAGCGCTTTATTCCAATATGTGTGGTACAAGTTTGATGCAGAAATACAATTCACGAGATATGCATAATTTGTGAATTACGCTAAACGGTTATATTATTAATGTTACCAGTCCAACGTGGTAGCAGATACTAACAAAATTAATGATCTTTATAGAAATATGTTACTGGTATTTATGAAGATGTAAAAAATAATAATACATATATGTCCACCACCTTCCTTTTTACCAACACTTTACGTAAATATTTAAAACTTAACTAAGTGTTGACTGGTTATTTATCTGTGATATAATCAATATCAATGAAAACATATGCAGTTTTACTGGAACCAGTCTAAAATCATGATCACCTGGCAGCTTTTCTTAGATTTATGCTTTTAAGTAGTTAAGTATGCCTCCCCAGAGCAGTACAACTATTCGTGATTAATATACAGAATAATGGTAACAAGCACAACGAAAACAAAATAACAGTTTTGCACAAAGAAGTGACAACAGCGACTATTACCTTAGAACGGATCAATATTGAGATGTGGTTCATTTAGCGGCATAGTACACCATTGCAAAAAGGAAGTGCTTCCGTGCGATAGTCGCATAATGGCGGTTATTTTTTGCTTCTTTAAAAGTGCATTTTCCTTATTTTAATGCTATCTTTTTTATTTGAATGGCATTATTGATGTATTTTGAACATTTTGATAGCACTGTCATGTTTGAATTGTGAATTTAGAAAAAAAATGATGCTTGGAAATAGGGATATGAATACATGATTTCGGAAGTCTACTTTCACTTTGTCAACAGTGTACACAAAAAATAAATCTCATATATGACACATTACTTCTACTTTTTTCATCATATTTTGAAAGTGCAGAGGTTGACATATAGTAAAATATAACTTTCACTTCTTTCATTTGGGGTTCTTTATGAATGACAAGCCTTCAAACTTTATTTACTATATAATAAAGAACAAAAATCAATGGTGGGTTTACACTTAGATCAAAATCGGTAAATATCAGTCTGGGCACAGTTGTTTAAACATTGTTGTTACCTTAAGAAGTCGTGGTTGAGATTTAATACATTCGAGGTAAAACTTTGCTGACAATCGTAACAAAACATTATTCAACTTCTATAACCCATTGTTTTTGCATAGGAAAATTGTGGATTTTAAAGATCTTGGACATACATCATTTCACATAACAGAGCGTTAAGCTAACAAAGCTTTTGACAACCCAGGCGTAGTGTTTATCTTATACGTATATTACACAGTCTACATTCTGTACGTACGCATGTACTCACAAAAATGTAAATGAAACAACAACACTATATTTTACCATATTAGGTTGCATTTAAAAGCAAATTAATATAAATGTTAAAACGAGGCGTTCTCATATTGAAACGTGACACTTTATGTCCATAAAAAGCAACTGGAGATTTCTTAAACTGTCGTCTGCTGTTTTACTTTATCAAATTGGCCTTTTAACACGTTTCAATAAATATGCGAAGTCTGCGAATCGGAAAACATAGATAATGCTGAACATCTGTAAAAAAGCAAACACTGAAACTTGCTGTACGCATTTTTTGCTATGGCAACGTTTTACAATATTACAATATATATCGTGTATTTTCTTTCACCAGACGGATTGTTTCTCTATCGTCTGGAATATATGTCAGAGTTAAATAGATGATATTTGTTTGTGTAAGATCGAATTATATTTCATCAAGTGATCATCAAAAGTGTGGTCATCTTTTTGTAATCACGAGATGAAATATCATTTGATCTTACACCATAACAAACAAATATTCTTTTTATTTTATGCATTTACATATTTTTTGTTTATTTTGACCTCAATTCCACATAAGATATTGTTGGACTAATAAAAAAAAATGAAAGTCCTTTTTTGGAAATAATGTCTAAATTATTATTTAAGGACAAAAAAAAAAAAGTTTTTTTCTCATAATTTTACTGTTTGAAACAGAGGATTACCGTAAATAATTCATAAAAAAGCATAAAATAAAATGGTTTAATGTACACGAAAGAAAGTCTCTATGCATCATATGCACCTTTCGAGTCTTATTTTAATTAGGCCCTTATGAACATTAATTCCTTAATAACTGTATTCAATCTCGATATATGACACCATATATACATAATAGGTATGTAAGTTTTATTCGTAAGTTTGGAGCGCGTGGTCCAGTGGTAGATTATCGAATCTAGGATCGGAGGGTCGTGGTTTCGACCCCCCACCACGGCTGTGGGTGGTGTCCTTGAGCAAGACAATTTTATCCGCATTTGCTAGGTACTGGTTCTACCCTGGCAGGAATTCGAGAGCGGTTTGTCTAAGTTGTAATAACATGTTTCACAATCGGAGTAAATTAAATAAGTTTAACAATTTTTTTTGTGATATGTCAACATGTGGTTCAGATTTAACTTTTCAATGTTTTAATTTGTGATTTAATAAAGGTAACTTTACATGTGAGCTAGTCTGTGAGTACACATGTCAGCTTTCAGTTTCGTTCAATAAATGAGCCAACTTTAGAACATACTTTAAACCAGTCAAGTTTTAGATTTGGGCACGTAATCTATGGTTCAGTCAATATGCCCGGATATAACTTTTAGTTTGAAGCGGGGCGGTATTGTAGAGGATAGCGTGCTGGCCACCCACGCAAGATGTTGCGGGTTCGATCCCCAGCAAGACCCGATGCCTCTAAAATACAACACCCAGTACTGGTTCTACCCGGGAAGCAGACTCAAAAGGGGTGCATATAAGCTAAGAGCTTTCTTAGCAATGAGTTAAATATATTACATGTAGTATAAACTAAAACCTTGGTCCATTAGATATGTCGTGAGTTGTTATTTAAATAACATATGTCAAGCTTTATATATATATATATATATATATATATATATATATAATGTATATATACATGTATATATTATTTATTAAAGTGACAGATACAATAAATGTAAATATTTACAGCATTAACATTAATGTTAATAAATGTTAAGAAATACCCAGCCTAATAAGGCTTATCAGTCACTATTTTATCAAAATTGGAATTATTTCAGCACAAATATGAAGAAACTTACATGACATTATTTACCAAAAAAAACCTACAAAAAAATGAATTATAACATCTTTCCATCAATGCAATGACAAAGAGAAAAAAGTGTTTAAACTTGCTTTGTTTTAGTGGGGCCTACTAGAAGCATTAGCCCACTGTCCACCCGGCAGTAGTTGCAGTCACCTTGTGTTGGATTGGTGTGACTATAACAATCCACACTTGAACGGTTGTCGTATGCTTCAGTGACCATGTTACATACTTTGGTGCAATTTTAGAAGTTTTATGAAAAAACAAATAGTTAAACAGAATGTTTGCATGTTATAGGAAACTTTTTTTCTATTAGTTAAAACAGTTTCTGGGTTCCGAATATCTTTCCACACTTTGGGATTAATCTTATGAATTTCCAAAAAAGTTAACAAAGTTTCTGTTCTGTAAATTGACACTTTTAATAATCTGAAAGGGATACTGTCTTGTGACGACAGGAGTGGGTGTTATGGTGGTGGGGGTCGGGGGTTGAGGTTGGGTGCACTAGTAAAACAGGGTTAAGCTCTCCAGGAGCGCCTGTTGCTACAAGAATTCCAAAGCATATACAAGCATGTTATATGTGGCATCCATTTTGATATACGGAAGAAGATCTGAGAATGAATCTGAGTAGAACCACTGTCCTTTGGGCAAGCCATTAGTAAACGCGAGAGGTTGGTAATCTTGGAACGGAATAGAATTAAAACATAACAAAAACACTATTTACAAAAACATACTAAAAGTGTACATTTATAAAACAGAAAACTTAGGTGACTTTATCCGAATTTAAAATCGTAACATTAATCCAGAAGCATGCAGAAGACATTCGAAACCATGGAAACATTCTAACCAAAATAAAAACCATTGTTTTGTTTAACTCATATTTATATAACCAAAACGACTGTGTCAGAAAAATGTGCGAAGCATGATCAGAGATACATATGTAATAATGTTGATTTTTAATAGAAGAAACAGTATGCATATAGCAAACTTTTATATGCCTTTATCAGAATCCAGGCCGTAGTCTACTAGTATATTATATTCCTTTTAAGTAAGTCAATTAGCAAAATAAGCTCTAATCTGCTCCATTGAGTTTAATGTTCTAAATTGTTGATAAAGAAATGTGCAAGGGCACGAAGACTAGAGTAATTGCCATACCTTGTTAGAAACTAACGTAAATCAATTACGCCTTACGCGTATATATCAAACTGACCGAACAATGAGCTAATGAACCGACTTTTTTCTAATCAAGACTTTTTATCATTTCTTTGTCATGGGCGAGTCTCATGGTAGGAACGCTTATTACCGTGTGTTATATATTGTTTTAAACATGGAATGTCTTAAGGACATGTGTATTTGTCAAATGACTTTAAAAAATGCGTGGGATGAAATAACGCCAATAAAATATATCGCTTATAGCACGACAGGCAATTGCAGGAAACGTATATTTTATGTTTTCCCTGTCAGTGAGTATTTCTGTGTTTTACACAATGTACATGTGTATGTTTTCGTCCTTGAAAGAGACTTGTTTGAAGGAGAAACCTTTATTTACAATATCTCGGCCTATGGTATGACGATGGACAGGGGAATGAGCTGGATTGGGTACACGTTGTTGCCACTATACTTAATGTACCTGTTGCTTTGTTATCTTTTTCTTGTCTCTATACTGACTATGTTTATTTTGTTTCGGAGACTGTGTCCTTTGATTCTACATCTCTTGTTTCTTAAGATTTTCTATGTTTTATATAATTTACATTATGACAGAGTTTATAATTGAGGCAACATTACACATCGCATTAAAAAATTGAAATATATAGATAAGCATCATACAACAATATATCGTTTTTCTTTATTTTACACGTGCATTTCATCACATATATATATAAACAGTGTACAGTTAACCCGCCACTTGCCAATTTATGTATTTTCTCAAAAAAGCATCAAAGCAATTTCCTTGAAAGTGGAACGTACCAATTAAGCAATTCGTGCCAAACAGATGCGCAAGAGGAATTGTAGAGAATTTTGCAATCTATGTAAAAAAACAACAAACATATTAATGACGTACGCAAAGGGCTACTCCATACTGTGACGAAGATATTGGATATGCAAAAGTGGCAAGTTAGCTGTACCGTTCAGTATATTTCGAATAATGGATAAAAAAGCATATATAATAATTTAGAGGGTTTTTTTGTATTATATAAATTAATATGATGTATCCTTACAGAAATAGTATAAAATATCAGTGTTATATCAGTAACATAATTATGTGTACAGGGCATCTCTAAAAGTACATTTCTTTCACAATACTAATATAATAGCTTATACTTAAAAATTCCATTAACAAACATTATGACATTTTAACTCTGCGACTGTATTTAATTTGTAATATAATTCTTGATCCAATACATTTTCCAGGAAATGTGGACTGGATGTGCTATTGTTCCTTATCTGATTGTAATATAAATGTAGTTTTCACTGATGCATTACGTTACCCGACTAAGCAGATTATGTTAAAATAATTAAATCTACATTGGACATAAATATTGTGACATTCTGCAGCATTCTTGCACTTTACGCGAAGTTTCATTTAAGAAAATAAAATCAAAGTACTTCAAGTACCGATAGCCGGAGTTTGATAGATATGCATACGTATGTCATACTTGACTGATATAATTGTAGCATTTGGTTTATTTTATTAAGATTAATATTGTTGTTGTTCTATGGTGTTTAACGTCGCTTTCAACAATTTGTTTAATCATATCGCGATGGTGATATCTGAGCCAGTATTCTGAGCGTTACCCGCTGGAGTATCATGGCGCAAACACATTGTATGGTACACCACTAAGTCACATTACACTGACCCCGGATCGACCGGACCTAGAACTATCCTCTAAAAGTTGAGCACAAAACGAGGAAGCTTTTAGTACTATTCATTTTTCAAGTCTTTGGTATAGCCCGACCAGGGATCGAACCTACGACATTCCGCATGCGAGGCTGACGCTCTACCATTATATCACGCTGCTGTTTTAAAAATGACATAATAAAATGTCAACTATATATTTTTATCGTTTGAAAAAATGAAATCCGACACATGAAAAAAGTAGTCCCAGTCGCATACGTTCATTTTGGCAGTGATCAAAACTGCAAAGCTTATTCTCTTGACATATGTACTCAATCTTTGCTGAAATATCATTCCGGCTTAAAAGTGTAATGCATTATGGGATGTATCAAATGAGTTACGTCACTTCGATTTGATTTCGATTTAACACACTGTATTGGGTACATATTGAAATTCCGCATACGTGTATATATTTAGACATTTATAGTGATTGTTTCGAGATACACCATCTTTAAGGGTAAAACTACTGTAAACAGGAGATGTATTTCCATCAGGTATATTTCCCTCGTTTCTTTAATAAAAAATATCATTTATGTAACCTAAGGATAATTGCTTTCATTTTTTCACCGCTGATTCAAATGGGAAAGTTATCAGTTACTTGTGGGGATGGGGTAGTGCTTGAGTACTGATTAACCTTTCAGGATCCCAGGAAACAATGGTTAGGTTTACTGATCGTCTGTTAGCCCTCGATGGTATAAAACTGTCGCTAGACATAAAATCAATCCATTTTCCCCAGGTTTGCCTAGTGACATTACTATAAACAATGAAATAATGTATCGTATTTATACCGGTATGAAAATCACCCTCAGTGCTCATCAAAATGAACTAGTTTTAAAAAAAAATCTTCTTTACGATGCAAAACAGCAGCTTAATGCAGCTGTATCAATTTCAAATATGTCTTCATTACGAATAAATACGTCATCAACTTTAATTGGACGAGTATTGTTTAATGTAACGAGGGATTGCTTAATCAATTTGCCTTAATTGAAAACGCACTTTTTAGTTCATTAACTAGCGTTGAGCTGTAAGTTTATTTTGCTAAAAATCTAAAAAGCGAAATTAATCGAACGTATACTTGCAATATACAACTTCCAAGTTGGTTATATTTAATAATATAGTTTTTAGTTCATTAAGGATTGGTCTGGTCTGGTCCTGGCTCAGTGGTCTCGCATGGATATATTGTGTCATTGTGCTCGTTTGTAAATAGGAGATGCTAAATTAATATGAAATGACATTTTAAACTTAAAAAGTTTTGTGGTTTTTTTTGCATCAGTTTTATACGGTTACTTAAAACTGTACTTTATAATTCATTAAGCATTTCGATATATCCATACGTAGTTTTAATACAACGTAAGATTGCTCATTTGTGATGATAAATTAAAGACAAAATTTAATACTTGAGTACTTGTTTGGCTTTTGAGTAATTAAAAAGTGAACTTAATAGTTAATGAGGTATTTGAATTTCGATGTATTCAGCAAAACGGAAATAAAATTAATGCTAAATTTAAATATTTAATCATTTTCTGATATCAATTCTATCAAATAAAATACATGTTCCAGTTAATCTGTTTGTCGTATGTATTGTTTTCAAATGGCGTTATAACGTAGCTTAAGACGCTATGTTTTTTAAAAGTTGATGCCTCACCGGCATATCAATCCAATTAAGATAATGGCGGTTAATCTTACCAGTTCATTGATGAATATTTCATTATTATATAGTTCACTGAATATTTCGATATTTATGTTATTTTTCATAGCGTGTTTGCGACTTTCTTCTTCTAAAATTATGGAGTTTTAATGAGTACCTGACACAGTGGAAATACGAGGTACGTTCAAAAAGTTCCATTACGGTACCAATATTTCTTAATTGGTGAGCAACAAAAATTAGCATTTGAATTGTTTTTTTGGATTTGAGCGGATCACAATATCCCTACATTTACTTAAACGATTGCAATTGTAGATAACCCGTAATGGGTTGTGTTTGCGGCCCAGATTACAACATCAACGTAATTCTGGAAAATGACGCGTTGTTTTACAGCATGTGTCTGTCTATCATTGTTAAATTACGTGTAATTGCATTTATTCGAAGTGACTCCCGTGATACTCGTGTTTCAATTGCATCTCTAAAATAACTTGTATCAAGCAGTGCAATCTCCCGGTTCACTGCTGTAACAACTTCTTCCCGGGTTTCAAAGTGTTGGCCGTTAACACCAGATTTTATCTTTGCACATAATGCGAAATCTGCTGTTGCCATATCGGGTAAATACGGAGGATATAGTAGAATTTCCTAGTCGGGGTCTTGTAGAGAGTTTTGGTTGTCACGGACAGCCGATGGGTAGCACGTTGCCTCGATGCCGAATGAGGTTGTCGTAATTCTCCGGGCGTTTCATCAGTAGAACTCTTACAATATCACGTTTTAAGATATTCAAATGGAGAAAGAAAAGTGAAAGCAAAATGAAACAAGTACAAGGCTCTGTTTTTTTACTTTCATAACGAGTAGTACATTTCAATTACTTTTGAATCATATGCTGTGCTGATCTTCTTTCAATTATTCATGGCAACTTGTGGGGAAAAAACTAAACAAAGAATTTTTTGAACGTCCCTCGTATATAACTTGTATACACAAAAACATCGTTCACCTAAAAACCCATACACATGCGCAATAGAAATATACCAAGATGGTCTGGTGGAGGTGCCTCTATTTACACCGTCTCGTTATGATATAACAATATGGAGAAGAGCGAGATTGGACGCACCCGTATACCAGACTTCAGCGCTCATGGGTGGTGGTTTGGCTACTGATGTGGTGATACTTGTTGTCACTTTTTTGTATGTATATATTGTATTCATTTTGGCTGTGCTTCTGCTATGTGCTGTGTTTGTGCTGTAGTGGCGTGACCGTGTCTATTAAATTCTACGTCATCTGTCAGACATCTAATTTCTTGTTTTTTATCTATATTTTAGGACAATCCAAACATGTGCATTGAATGAAGAAGATTACTGCCTTTTATAAGAAACATTTTATATATGTTGCCGTATGTCGGTGAAATTTATAAAATAATAGCACTATCAGAACGCTCAGAGGGATCAAACAGTTATCTGATTTAAAATAAAAACATCACTTTGATGTGATATATATTCAGTGAAAATTACACAAAACAAGATGGATGAAATCTTGGAACAGTATTCTGAATACCGGAGTGCAGTGATGATTTGGAAAACAATTCCGCCTTTTTTTATTTTCTTTGGGACTTTGGGAAACTTACTGACAATAGTTGTTTTGACGCGCAAGCGCAGTAGACAATCGTCAACGGCCGTGTATCTTTCAGCGCTAGCGTGTTCCGATTTACTGGTGTTATATACTGGGCTACTTCGTCAGTGGATTAAACATATGTTTGATATAGACGTGCGGCATTTGTCAGAAGCCGGCTGTAAAGTTCACATTTTTCTCGTGTATTTCGGCACACAGTGCTCGTCATGGTTATTGGTCGCCGTTACTTCCGAGAGATTCATCGGTGTCTGGTTGCCGCACAAGGTCAAGAGTGGTTGTACCCCTCGCAGCGCCGCCGTCGTCATCGGTGTTGTCGCCGGTTGTTTGATCTTTTTGAATATGCATTGGTTTTATGGCATGGGAAAGTCCACGATGTTATACGCCAACGTGACGTATGTGTTCCATTGTAACACACTTTATGACCACTATTACGACTTTCTGGGCTTCATGTGGCCTTGGATAGACCTCTGTGTGTTTTGCATTTTACCTTTTATTATACTCTCATTGGGAAACTTTTCGATTATCGCCAAGGTGTTGCTCAGTAAGCATAAGACACAAACCCGGATAGCCCCCCAAAATGGCACGGGCGTCGCCGTGAAAGCGAAAAACAGAGACGACAAGACGTCACAACTGACAGCCATGTTGATCACGCTGAATGCAGTGTTCTTGGTCTGCGTCTTACCCATCTCCATTTACCTCATTGGAGAACCGAACTGGTTGGAGCATCTTGAAACATACCACGATGTGGCTGTATTGCGTCTTTGGTGGGCCATCGTGAATACATTCATGTACATCAACAACACCATGAACTTTGTCTTGTATTTCTTGAGCGGCTCCCGATTTCGGGGCGAAGTTAAGGCCCTGTTTTGTGGCGGGTCCAGTAGATCACTATTCGGAGGTGCAACTACGTCCCGGGTAGCACCCATCAACGGTACACCGCTGCAATCAATGCACACTGTAAACACAATTGTCCCTGCAGCAGAACAATAAAAATGCTTTGAAAGTCCAGTTTTTTGTCATATTGGATTAGTTAATAGATACTTTATTGTCATATATATAACATATACATGTACATGTATTACATCATATGCTGTACATATAAATCGTATACGATTATGGGCAAAAGTGACATTTTTTATCTTTATAACTCCATTCAATATTAATTTTCAAATGACACTGGTTGCTTGAGTAAGTATAATACTTGAACATTAATATGAACTCTTATTTATTATTTTTCATTAACTTTGTCTAAAATTTGTGTAGCATTCTAAAAAAATTAAGTAATACGCCAAAAATCACTTTTCACTATAACGTATCAACAATTCGTGGTTTATGTATATATGTTGACTGTAGAACGAACCCAGAACCCAGCTCTCCCAATTGGGTACGTTAACTAGCAATTGTTACGAGCACGCTGATTGGTCAGCTGCTTCATGGAACATTTGAATCGCGTCATAGTTTAGTAAGCGTTCAATTGCTATGAATTCTGGAACAGGCATAGAATTCCCTGCTTTTTCCGTTGGTAGTTAATAGACCTGATTCGGGAGATATCGGTTCTGGGATAGACTTGTATATGTGTAACTGTAGAGATCCGGTGTGACTGTAGAGATCCGGTGTGACTGTAGAGATCCGGTGTGACTGTAGAGATCCGGTGTAACTGTAGAGATCCGGTGTGACTGTAGAGAGGAACCTCGCTCTTCCCACCATGGACCGTTACACAGCAGTGAGATAAGAGCAAGATGATTGGTTAGTTTCTTCACTGTGTGTTGAATGACGTCACAGCTCGGTAATCGTTCGAGTGCTATGAATTGTGGGACAGGCAAGGAATTCCCTGTTTTTTTCATTGAGTTATAACAGACATGACACAGACTATGGAAACAGTTTAATTATGTTGCACAAATTACGCTGACAAAAAGTACAATACCAATATCAATCTTTTACATATCGGTGTGATCGCAATTATCTTATTAGAGTCGTTTAAATTGTTGGTCTGTAAAAAAATATGATGATTGTGCTGTCAGAATAAGAAAATTGAATGGATTTGAACTGAATATATAGCATTTATATTTATGTACATATAATAATTGTGATTTTTTCATTAATATGTTTATGTATTGTTCATTCTTGTAGATATGTTAACATGTACGTGTTCATCTATTTCATTGAATTATTTATATGCTCTCCTGAAAATTGGAGGAAATAAAATTATCAATAAAATCAATCAGTATAATTATGTTGTACAAATTACGCTGACAAAAATTGCCATGCCAATATCAATATTTCACATATCGGTGTGATCGCAATTATCTTATTAACGTCGTTTAAGGTTGTTGGTCTGTAAAAAATAAAGCAATTAAAATGTTTTTAATTCAGTTTAAAAACCATATTTATTATCATCTAAAATGAAATTGTTAAAGAAAATGGCATGTTGCTGTGTCGTTTTTATGCATTTTCAGTTTAAAGATGATACCTAATGTACGTCAACATCTTATATTTTGGTTATTAGGTTATTTAGAATATACATATCATAGTGTTATACATATGAAACCTAACTTAAAAATGGGTATCATACATATTTTAATCTTTGAAAAAATACACAGAAAACTTTTTTTTTTCTCGTATTGTTTCTGCTCTAAAAATAAAAAAAACATCGGCTATACCCCATCTAATTGTTTATGTTTTTTTATCAAAAACTCATAGAAATATAAGTAATTATACTCTTTTATATTTTTGTTTCCTTTGGTTTGCACTTTTAGAATTTAACGAAAAGCATATTAAGCTCTTGTGCATTTTTAAGAAATATTTGTAAAATAACCTTAAAACATTTCCTCTTTATGAGTTATTTTAAATTGATTATGTTTGGTAACATCAGAAACTAATTAATGTTATGTTTTAGTTAAGCAAAACTCATATACATGCTTAACATACTATTATACACTTGTATAACTTTTCCAAAAGACTAAACAAGATTTTCTATTATGTAATGCTACACCCCTCCTCCTGTTTTTCATGGTAAGATATCAATCCCATTGAACAGTTGAAAAAAATTATATAGATTTTTTTGTCAAAAAATGTTTGTGGATTAAATAATTCGATGTATACAATCCTTAAGACTGTAACAAATATAATGTTATATAAAAATAAATAAAACTTTAATTTAAAATATAAAATTCGCATACATGAACAATCTGAAAACTTCCTTGCTAATATCCTTAAAAGGATACAGGACGATTTTGATCAATTTTTACTTGAAGCAATTTCTGAAATCACATATCTTATATGAAATCAGAATACTCTGGTGTGTGTACTTAACTTCGTTTTTACTTTAAGAAAGAGATATAACTCTTTGTAATGGTTGAACGGCATTAATTACGACATATATAATTTATTCATGATGCTCGACCTTTTTCATCAATTCATTTCAATTCAATTTTATTGGCAAACTATCAGCAAACATATGTCTTAGGTCATTTATAATATTTTAAATCATATCGCAAAGACATGACAATAACAAATTAAAATCAATACATTTTAAATTGTTTAAGTATCAAAATACGTAAAATATAGATGAGAAACAGTAAAACATATAACTCACAAAAATGCAAACACCTGCGCGAGCATATACTCACTTTTTTTCACGTTTTTAAGCAAAGAAATAAATATGAACTTAGGTATTAATCAGATGGTTACGAACCATAAATGCTTCGTTTATAAATTTAGAAATATTAACAAGAAGTTTTCGTTTTCTCTTGGTTAATAAATTAACACATTTATTAAAAGTAGGTCATGCCACCCATGGAATATATTTCATCATAAAAGCGTTCTTAAGATATTATTGTATAAACATATGTAACACCGACACTCAGAAGATTCAGATCTTCAGATGACAAGTTACAAAAAGAAAAAATGTGTGTTAAGAGGTAAAGGACAAGAAGTGGTAAAGGAGTGTGTAGCTTATCGAATTTAGTAGATGATATTTTAGTGGAGAAAAAATCTCTATTTATTGTTATGCTTGATAAGGTTATCGTAATTTAACGCTATTTTGTTCCTCAATTGCTATTTATTGAGGTAAGTTCTATTTGAAAGGGGAACATATGTGTGACATTTTGACATTTATTGATGAAAATGTAATATCTTGTGAAAACGATGTTATTTACTTGTTTCGTCGAGTTTATTGATCCGAAAGTAATAGGCTTTCAACAAAAATGTCTGTTTATATCCATATTTCTTAAATATGTTGTTAACTTATTTCACTAAAAATGTGATTTATTGTTTCTTTATCCATATTGCAAAAATGCAAAGGTTTGCATTGACTAACTTACATTTCATAAGAGATTTGTTTGTTGGTACTATTCTCATAAGATACTAGAAATTTTATATTTTGGAGTCGATTGTGGATCTAAAAGGCGTAGCGTATGTTTTGTTCCATTTCAGAGCGTTATTAGGAAAAATATACTAAATGTTTTTTGTTTTATTAATTTCGCTACTTTTGTGATTGATATCAGAGTATTTTATATTCGTATTACAATGTGTATTTGTACGTTTGTACGTTAATGATACTGTGGTATATTTTCTTCATTATTAAAACTTAAAATACTTCGTATTACTTCATTGTTATCATTTTACTAGGTATGTATTAAATTGAATAATTGGATCATAGTAAACGTAATCTGTAGAAATATGAAACCAGCTACATTACTTGGAACAAGGACTTGTATAGAAGGATAGGAAACATGCATCTCCTGACTAATTCCTCACACGAAGGATTAATTATTTGGAAAATTAATAATTCATAATTCGCAGGGAGCTGATTTCTGTACATGAACTGTAAGCTGTATGTGCTTAATCATGTTTCGATCACGCAAAATGATCTTGAAATAAAGATATTGAGGTTTGAAAGAACATTACTCGTAATTTGTCGTTGTTTTTAGCTGAAGTTTATTAATTTTGTAATCAAAAGCACTTCAACAATTTCTGGAAATAGTATTGTTTTGAGGAGAATTTCATTCTGCAATGCAAGAATTTTACTTTATGCTCCTGAGATGAATGTACGTGAGACTAATTGAAAACAAGATATTGCGAGATTTTGCTTTCACAAAAGTTCAATCATTTGCCTTTCCTTCTCTATATTATTCCTTGCTTGGAAAGATTACAAATAATTATCAACGGCGATGCAAACTTTTCAATGACCTTCGATTGGATGTAAATCTCGCGGATACTTGTAACATTTAAGGTCAGTGTTCCGTTCAGAACTCGGACATCATTCACAATGCATAGTCGATGAAAAGAGGATTTGAAAAGATCTGCGCAAAGCAGGTGTCCAAATTAGAATTGTTATATTTAAGAATACCATTTGAGATCAAACGTCCGGTATATGGGCCTGTAAACGAGAATAACAAATGTCAGCGTGGGGACTTAATTGACTGACGTGGAAATGTTTCAATTAGTGACTACCTTAATTAGCTCCTAATCGGATTTCACATCATTAAACTTTAATCCTGTTTCCTTTGACGTAGTGTGATCTATAATAAATTAAAAAAAAGTCATGCGTTGTTCAGATAAAAAAAAGAGAAAAAAATATATTTCCGTTTCAATGAATATTCACAGCAGTTTGCTGCCTTTCAACTGTATGTTTACTTTCATTTCCAGGATGTTTTTTTAACTATTGTCTCAGTATCTCTGAATTGTATGTTATATTAGCTAAGATGGTTTACAATGTTCTGGACGTGATTGATATTGACATCAAAGAGTATACTGATTGTATTCTATGGTTTTTAATCAAGATTGTTTTCCTCATAAATCGACCTACTCAAAGAAGCGTACATTCTATGCACGAAACATGCCTCTTTAGAATTGTCTCGTCGTTATTAGATTTATAAAATAGATCATGTAGAAATGTAGAATGCTGGTAAATTGAAGGTGTCGTTCAAAACAATTGATATGTACTCGTATGGTGGCATGTTTCTGTCATCACATTGCTAGATAATTGTGCATCATGACTTTGACGAGGTAACAATTCGACTTGTCCGAAGTTGATTTATTGAAATAACTACCAAGTTACCATGGTAAAAAGCTCAGCAGAAAGTACCAACTAGTTTTATGGGTTTCAACATTATTTTGATAATAAAATCTAAAAATAAAACGTATGACTACTTTCCACGACAAATATTTTTTGTTGACATAACATTTTTCATCTGTTTGACACCGATGACAGATCCAGAAAACTTCCAAACATTTTTATTCTATTCTAAATTGTCTTAATGGCAGTTACTTTTTTGCTTAGACAACTTTCAAGATTTTCTAGACTAATGCCCGTTATCTTTGCTTAGTTGAGTAAGTCTCTGGTCAAAGGCTCGCTACTAATTCAGCTATTTGATGGCAGAAACATACTACCATATAATTGTCATTACAATGAGTAACTCGCACAAGAAATTTCTGTATTGGTGCTTGGTCTTAACAGAATATTTCCCAGCTTTACTAAACATCTTAATTTGAGATATAACTCAATATTTTAAATGATATAACTTCATACTGATAATTTTGCATGGTTCCGACTTCAATAATGTGTCGGGTATTTAATGTGAAATAAATTCAAGTAATCATTTCGAGAAAATGAGATTTCTGAGTTGAGATATTAAGTGATACCGGCTCCAGTTCTATTAATACTGCCTGGCATGTTGTGTTACCACTAGGTGACCGGAACTGGTGACATTACCAGGAGAAAACATTGTTGATAAGCCCGGTGTCAGTATATAAATATAACTGTCTGTTCAGGGCGACAGTTATATTAATACTGCCTGGCATGTTGTGTTACCACTAGGTGACCGGAACTGGTGACATCACCAGGAGAAAACATTGTTGATAAGCCCGGTGTCAGTATATAAATATAACTGTCTGTTGAGGGCGACAGTTATATTAATACTGCCTGGCATGTTGTGTTACCACTAGGTGACCGGAACTGGTGACATCACCTGGAGAAAACATTGTTGATAAGCCCGGTGTCAGTATATAAATATAACTGTCTGTTGAGGGCGACAGTTATATTAATACTGCCTGGCATGTTGTGTTACCACTAGGTGACCGGAACTGGTGACATCACCAGGAGAAAACATTGTTGATAAGCCCGGTGTCAGTATATAAATATAACTGTCTGTTGAGGGCGACAGTTATATTAATACTGCCTGGCATGTTGTGTTACCACTAGGTGACCGGAACTGGTGACATCACCAGGAGAAAACATTGTTGATAAGCCCGGTGTCAGTATATAAATATAACTGTCTGTTGAGGGCGATAGTTATATTACTACTGCCTGGCATGTTGTGTTACCACTAGGTGACCAGAACTGGTGACATCACCTGGAGAAAACATTGTTGATAAGCCCGGTGTCAGTATATAAATATAACTGTCTGTTGAGGGCGACAGTTATATTAATACTGCCTGGCATGTTGTGTTACCATTAGGTGACCAGAACTGGTGACATCACCTGGAGAAAACATTGTTGATAGGCCCGGTGTCAGTATATAAATATAACTGTCTGTTGAGGGCGACAGTTATATTAATACTGCCTGGCATGTTGTGTTACCACTAGGTGACCGGAACTGGTGACATCACCAGGAGAAAACATTGTTGATAAGCCCGGTGTCAGTATATAAATATAACTGTCTATTGAGGGCGACAGTTATATTAATACTGCCTGGCATGTTGTGTTACCACTAGGTGACCGGAACTGGTGACATCACCAGGAGAAAACATTGTTGATAAGCCCGGTGTCAGTATATAAATATAACTGTCTGTT
>CM055901.1:33153022-33155522 GCA_029582155.1 Panopea generosa | reverse complement strand
CGAACCACAACAGAATGACATCGAACCACAATAGAATGACATCGAACTACATCATAATGTAATATGACCACATCAGAATGAAATCGAACCAAAACAGAATAACATCGAACCACAACAGAATGACATCGAATTACATCATAATGTAATATGACCACATCAGAATGAAATCGAACCAAAACAGAATAACATCGAATTACATCATAATATAATATGATCACATCAGAATGACATCGAACCACAACAGAATGACATCGAACTACATCATAACGTACAATGACTACATCAGAATGACGTCGAACCACAACAGAATGACATCGAACCACAACAGAATGACATCGAACTACATCATAATGTAGAGTGACCACATCAGAATAACATCGACCTACATCATAATGTAAAATGACCACATCAAAATGACATCGAACCACAAAAGAATGACATCGAGCCACAACAGAATGACATCAAAGTACATCATAATGTAATATGACCACATCAGAATGGCATCGAACCACAACAGAATGACATCAAACCACAACAGAATGACATCGAACTACATCGTTATGTAATATGACCACATCAGAATGAAATCGAACCAAAACAGAATAACATCGAACCACAACAGAATGACATCGAATTACATCATAATGTAATATGACCACATCAGAATGAAATCGAACCAAAACAGAATAACATCGAATTACATCATAATATAATATGATCACATCAGAATGACATCGAACCACAACAGAATGACATCGAACTACATCATAACGTACAATGACTACATCAGAATGACGTCGAACCACAACAGAATGACATCGAACCACAACAGAATGACATCGAACTACATCATAATGTAGAGTGACCACATCAGAATAACATCGACCTACATCATAATGTAAAATGACCACATCAAAATGACATCGAACCACAAAAGAATGACATCGAGCCACAACAGAATGACATCAAAGTACATCATAATGTAATATGACCACATCAGAATGGCATCGAACCACAACAGAATGACATCAAACCACAACAGAATGACATCGAACTACATCGTTATGTAATATGACCACATCAGAATGACATCGAACCACAACAGAATGACATCGAACCACAACAGAATGACATCGATACACAACAGAAATTACATCGAACTACATCATAATGTAAAATGACCACAGTCGAATGAAAAGTAACCACAGCAGACTATCATCTGACCACGTCAGAATGTAAAATAAACCATCAAAGTCGTGTTTGGCGTTCCATAGTATTCTAGAATAATTAAACCGTATTTCGAGAGACCTTCAATCATTAGACGCATTTGCCCACTAATTAATGAATGTAATGTATATGGTTAATACAAGTATTTTGTAGCTAATTGGTATGTAACCTGATATATGTTACATATAGTCATTATAAAACCTTACTCAGCAAAACACGTGTATTGGAAGAGGACCGGTGATTTGATTTTGTTGATTAGTTGCTTGTATGATGTTTAGCGTCACTTTCAACATTTTTTCAATTATATTGCGACTACTTGAAACAGTATTCTGAGTGCTGCCACACTAGTGTATCATGCCTCAGACACATTACATATTACACCACCCAGTCACACTGCACTGACACCGGGCCGTCCAGACATAGAACTGTCATCTAAATGCTGAGTGCTGCCACGCTGGTGTATCATGCCTCAGACACATTACATATTATACCACCAAGTCACACTGTACTGACACCGGGCCGACCAGACATAGAACTGTCCTCTAAATGCTGAGTGCTGCCACGCTGGTATATCATGCCTCAGACACATTACATATCACACCACCCAGTCACACTGCACTGACACCGGGCCGACCAGAAATAGAACTGTCCTCTAAATGCTGAGTGCTGTCGCGCTGGTGTATCATGCCTCAGACACATTACATATCACACCACCCTGTCACACTGCACTGACACCGGGCCGACCAGACATAGAACTGTCCTCTAAATGCTGACTGCTGCCAAGCAGGTGTATCATGCCTAAGACACATAACATATCACACCACCCAGTCACACTGCACTGACACTGGGCCGTCCAGACATAGAACTGTCCTCTAAATGCTGAGTGCTGTCACGCTGGTGTATCATGCCTCAGACACATTACATATACCACACAGTCATACTGCACTGACACCGGGCCGACCACACAAAGAACTGTCCTCTAAATGCTGAGTGCTGCCACGCTGGTGTATCATGCCTCAGACACATTACATATTATACACAGTCATACTGCACTGACACCGGGCCGACCAGACATAGAACTGTCCTTTAAATGCTGACTGCTGCCACGCTGGTGTATCATGCCTCAGACACATTACATATCACACCACCCAGTCACACTGCACTGACACCGGGCCGACCAGACAAAGAACTGTCCTCTAAATGCTGGGTGCTGCCACGCTGGTGTATCATGCCTCAGACACATTACATATTATACTACACAGTCATACTGCAC